>LKNJ01002219.1:0-96675 GCA_002120245.1 Maccullochella peelii
CCCCACCAAAAACAAAAAGAGACACTGGATTGTCAAGCTGTTGGAGAAAGTCATGACCGCAAAGAGCAAACCCCACCTGCTTGTGTCCGAAGGCTGGAACTGATGTGCAGAAACACGCCGTTTCCTGTTGAGATTTGCTTTAAAACTTGGACCCTCATAGGAGCTAAAAAGGTACTTTTACAAAGAAACAGGGCTTTGTAATGGAAGCTGTGCTATGAGTTTATGGCTTTTAATAGTTGGTTCCAAAATGGAAAAAAAAAAAGAGCAGGAGATCCCACCTGCCCCTCTTCTCTCATAGCCATGTATTACTAGTATTAACTGGAGTGATGTTTTCCCTTTTTTTTGACTAGACTTTTAAAGTGAGCCCTAGGTAGGCAGTTAGTTAGTGTAAGTAGTTTAGATAGTGCATACTTTATTATTATGATGATTGACTGAGCACTAAGGAGAAAAAGAGCCTTTTAACACATGACTGGACTTTCTCAAGTTTCAACAGGACATTTGTCACAGTTTTTCCACAGGCTCAGTGTTAACGGCCATTACAGGGAATATTTTCAGTAGTTAAGCGCTAACACTGAAACGTTAGCCTCTGTGTAAAATGTGTGTAGAGGAGTGATTTTTAAAGCAGGTTTAAAAAAAGTGAAGGGGACAACTGACCTGTCCGGACCTCCTACAGATAGCCGTACCTTGAAAACTAAAATGTTCTGCCAAAGTCTGTTATTGCTGTAAAAGCTCAATGTCCCACCGAATTCCCATGTCTCCAGTTAGCTGTTTAGAAGAGTCTGTTTGACATCGCTGGCCTGCTTCCTACATGTTAGACACAGGGAAAGTGGTAAAACAAAAGTGGTAACAAAATAATTCGGCATTCTGGGGAATACATGTATTTGCTTTCTTGTAGAGAGTTGGACGAGAAGACCAGCAGCCAGCTAACTTAGCTTAGCACAAAGACTTGAAACATGGAAACAAAGGTAACAAAATCTGCCTACCAGCATCTCTAAAGCTCACTAATTAACACTTTAACTTCCTGGAGAAAGAAATAGTCGGGCGCATAACCTCCTGTAAAACGACAATTTGTTGTTTTTTGCACACAACTTGTTAATGAGTGCTTTAGAGGTTGTTGCCTTTGGACAGAGCCAGGCTAGCTGTTTCCCTGTTTCCAGTCTTTATGCTAAGTTAGCCAGCTGTCGGCAGTAGCTTCATATTGACCATACAGACATGAGAGTGGTAGTTATCTCTTGGCCAGTTGAGATGATTCAGTTCAGTGTTTTGTTACCCAGCATGTCAGAATAACTACAAAAATGAATTTACAAAGATGTGATGACAACTTGTCTAAAGCCTTCTGAGGCCAGTAAAGGCAGCTTTTCTCTCTGGTAGTTCAATGTCCTGTCCTTGTCCAGGCACAGGAGGAGGTGTGAGGTCAAAGGTCATCTGAAAGGATTCATTTAGCCAATGAACTCTGAGGAAATCCTGCATCTCGCTTCTCAGTCCTGCCACAGTGCAGCTTTCTGCCTCTGAAATGTTCCTCTAGCTTGTGTTGATATCAGGCAACCTCACGGACAAATGTAGATGACTGAATATTTTGTTGTTACTTATTTGTGATTTTCTTTTGAACACCACCTGCTGGTCCACTGCTATATCTTTCCCCTCTTCATAGTCTAGTTGCCTGTGTATTGCTGCCTTTTCAAGCAGATCTGGGATCACATGTCGCGTATAAACCTTTCTTTAAACTCTGTTCAGTGCTTCTCCACTTTTGTTAGCAGAGGCCTTCGGCGTTCACGTTCGCAGCACTGAGCAGGAATCAAAGCGGCCTATCACTACGTTTGGCTTTAAAGTGGCTTGCCTTTTGACTTTGCTTGGGACTTGTTTTCTTATATTTTTTCCTTCCTCCAAAAACTGCTTGTGTGTACTGTATGTGAGAAGTTGTTTACATTGTGGAAACTGAACTGTTTGTGTTTGAGAAATGTTTTTTTAGAATAAAGAAATGACCAAATAGCACAGTGTTTGTCATACATTTTAAAGCACATCAGTGTGAGTCTATTTTGAAAGACCAGCGACTTCTGTTCTGCCTGTACATTAACCTAATGTACACCTACAAGTGTTACTTGTGAACTTCATGTGCACATCATCTGTGCACATCATCTGTTCCCAAATGCCAAGTCTCATCAAAACACCATCTGTTGCCTCCCAACAGGTTCGGCCACCTGCAGCTCCCACATTCCTGGGCAGGGCTGTGGACATGAGCACTTTGTTGGGCTTTACCTGTGCACCGATGAGTGAATTAGAAGTAGTGCAAAGATTGGCTCCAAGTCAGTCCACTTCAAAAAACAAACTATAGCAGGAAATAGACCAAACAAATAAAGCATACTACAGGTAAGGGCCCCAAAACATCCCAGTTTCATCACGATTTTGGTAATTAAGATTGTCAATTTGTTTGGGAATTAGCACCAGGCACTTATCAAGTAAAATCAAGGCAGGTCCTGCATGGTGACCTACTTTTGTGTTCCCCTCCTCTGTAGGGACGCTATTCCAACATCTAGGTTTTAAGATCCTTTATTGATTTAGTTTACATTGTGTCTAGTCCAAAATAAAGTTATGTTTAACTAAATTGCCACAAACCGACACAGAACACCCAGGACAAGGGGGTAGTGTTATTCCAGCATACATTGGTTGGTTTCTAGGTGTCTGGACGAAGTATAATGAAGTTAGCATGTGCAGTCTGCTGTGTCCACTGGGAACCTGGAAGTGACGGGGTACATACAGACTGCCATCAGGTAAAATACAAAATAAAGCAGAGTACAAGTGATCAAAAGTGCCAGAACTTTGTAGCGTTACCTGCTGGGTCAATAAGGCCCCCTAACAGGTGACTGTTCAGTATGATTAATGCTGACAGTCACTTCGATCCTCAAGAATACTTATTGTACACCTGAAAGTGACCCAGTTGTCATTTCCACAGTTTCAGACTCACACGCCTGCTCAGGAAACCAGTTACATGATTCTCTCACAGCGCCTCCTCCTGCTAATGTGAAGCACCACCATATGTGTCTCGAACTACATTTGAACTAGCAGCATGTTTTCATCTCTTTCATGCTGACTCTGAGCACCAATTGTCATTTATACAAACTTTGGGCTCCTGATTAAAATATTGTCTAGAATGCTGGTTGCACATACTGCAGCACCAGTACTATGATAGACACGCAGTTTGACTGATAATGGATTTTTGAGGTCGACATCTGAGTTTTTTGATCTTTTATACTGTGATCTTTTGATAAAGATCCCTTAAATTATTATTTTCTTTTAAGAATTCTGGTTATAATATGTACTGAGCAATACATACACTGAGCTTTGTAAGTGAAATCCATTTACTTGTTGGTGCTCTCTGGTGGACAAACTATGCGAGAGTCACTGTTTTTAATGACCTCAAACATATTTTGCATTTCTTCACTGCAACTTCTTGTTACTAATCTCCCAAAATATACAAATATACAAAATCATAATAAAAAAAATCTTATCAACAAATTAGAAAACTGTTCTTTTTTTAAGGCTGTTAAGCTGTTTGAGATGTTTTTTATGTCTTTACGGGCTTAGTGCTGAATTAAAATTAAGGGACTGACAGCAGAGAATAGGGTGCGACATTTAACAAAAAATATTTAACAGTATATATTTAAACATGCTGAGCCCATGAGGAGACCCTGATTTGGTCGGATTTTTGGGCAGAACGCAGGTCTAGTAAACGGGGAAGCTGCAAAGCACTGCCAAGGACGATCATGTGATATGACAGAGCTTCACCAAAAGCTACTAAAAGTACCTTTCGTCAGCTACAGGGGGCTGCTGCAGATTTTTTTTTAACTTAACATATTTATCTTGCTATTCACATAATGGATTTCAGAGGCAGACTATCATTATATCATTGTTTTTATTACTATCGTTGTAATTTTTCATCATTTTGTCTTTGCACAAAAAAAAAAAAACACAAACAAATAATACATTTTTCAGGAGTTGATTACCCCTCCCAATCCCAAACCCACCACTACAGTTACAGTTTGCTCAAAACACATTTAAAATCAATGTAAATTACAGCAATGTAAAACAAAATAATGTAAAATAAAATCAACCCTGAAAGAGATAATATAACAGCAACAGCCAGAATAATAATTAGAATCCAATACCCAGCACCTTAATACAATGATCAACTTTTAAAGAAAAATCTGACGTATTAAAAACTTAAAGAAAAATAAAACGACAGTGTGTCATTGTGATAGAAAGAAAGAAACGTGTTCGGTTAGGTACAACCAGCGTCGTCCCCATTGCCCCCTTTCTCTAACCCCTCTGTGCGTGTGTGTGTGTGTGTGTGTGTTTTTCTTCTGCTTCGACAAACTGGAGCATCACCGCAAAGAGAGAGAGAAAGGAAGTGGCTTCGAACGCGAACGTGTGCTCTGATATGAGAATGTCTTGACGAAGAAGTGTTTCCTGCTTTCTCTCTTCGCTTCAAGCCATTCTGGACTGATAAGGCCTTTAAAAAAACCAAAATAAAAACAGACAGATGGAAAAAAAAACAAAAAAACAAACAAAACAGAAACAGCCAAAGATGAACGAGCAGTAGTCGTCACCATCAACATCATTAAATACATCAATAACTCCTGTCTGCACTGGGGTTGTGTTTAATACACTATGAGCTGTGTGTGTGTGTGTGTGTGTGTGTGTGTGTGTGTGTGTGTGTGTGTGTGTGTGTGTGTGTGTTAAAGGTGCACTACACCGAAAAGGCAGCAATGATATGATCCGACTAACGTCGACCCTTCGCACCCCCCCACCCCCGAAAAATCCAAATCTGTACAAACCCAAAATTTTCAACGACACAAAAATATTATCAAATCAAAGTAGAAGAAGAAAATTATTCACCTTTCGTCGTCGTCCTTGTCGACTCTTTTTTGGGGTTTTTTCCAGTGATTTTTTTCCATTTTATAATACAGTCTCACACACACACACACACACACACACTGTTTGTTACATACTCCAAAGACACCTTTTTGTGTGTGCTTGCTCTTTGGGAACACGTGTAGCAGAGGGGGTGGGGAATTTAAGGGGGGGTGGAGGGGTGGACAAGAAATGCATCTGTTCAGGGTTGACATTCTGGATATGAAGGCGCGATGCCAACCGAAGCTATACCAACATTAACAAAAAAGTACAGATAAATCATTTGAGCATTTATGTGCTGACGTAATGCAACAAAAACAAACCCCAAATTTTATTCTATAAAGAAAGGCAACATAAAATCCATCAACAACAACCCCGTCCAAGAACTGTCCTTCCCTCCCCAGTTTCCCATATGCCCCTCTTTTCCAGTGCACAACTCTTTTTAAAAGCATAAAAGAAGAAGAAACTAAAATAAAATAAAAAAACAAACAAGTACGGACTTGAAGGGTTGAAGCCCGAACAATCAATGACAACAAGGTCTAACTGGCCTCCTCACACTTGATGAGAAAATTAAAAATGAGGAAGAAAACGGTAGTGAAGTGGCGAAAAAGATGGATGTGTTTGTGCCGAGTTCAGTTTGAAATCAGAGGGAGAGGGGGGTGAAGAGTGTGTGTGTGTGTGTGTGTGAGAGAGGGGTGAGGGGGGTGGAAGGATGGATCAGGTGGGTTTTTAAAAGTTCATTTTGGGGTGGGACGGGAGGTTTGGGCGGGTAAGTGGAGGGCGGAGAGGGTCCTTTAACCAACAACAGCAGAGTTCGTCCATCCAAAGTCCATCTGTGTGTGTGTGTGTGTGTGTGTGTGTGTGTGTGTGTGAGAGAGAGAGAGAGAGAGAGAGAGAGAGAGAGAGAGAGAGGGCTTCAGTGACCACAATCCTGGCTCAGTTGGGAGTCCATTCAGTTTTGGAGGAGAATCAGAACAAATTCAATCAAAACTCCTTTGAGTTTTCCAGCAAAATAAGGCTCCGAACATTCTGTCAATCATCACCACTTGTTAGAGATTCAGAAAGAAACTATAACGTTTTTTTTTCAGCAATTCCTCCGCTCTCTTTCTCCTCCATCCAACCCCCATTTGTACCAGGTTTTCCCCCCCTACCCAGAAAGACCTGGCAGCGGAACCGTGCAGAAAAACTGAATAAATAGCAGGAAGAAGTGACGGCAGTGGTCAAAGTGATCAACGTGTGACTTCTAAAAAACAGAGAGAGCAGATCGGACATGCAGAAGAGTGGAACGTCTAAGTAGAACGTGACAAAACAAAAAAACCCAGCAGGGAAGAGAGAAGACCTCGGTCTATAAGTACTTCACAACTCAGAAGAAATCAACTCAGAGTTTCTAATCGCAGAGCCTCAGGAACTTAAGGAACAAAACTTCTAGAAAAACGTTTTCTAGACTCAGAGAACCGAAAGCCCTACTTCAGACCTTTGTCCAGATAACAATTGTGTTATTTTTAAAGTGATCCCGCCCTTTAGCTTACCTCCTGCCCTCCACAGTGTCCCCACCCCGCTTACAGCATCATCATCTTCCTCGCCATCACCCCCTTCACCCTCCCACCTCCACCCTTTAATCTCATCTCTCCTCGCTGCTTTTCCGCACTCACAGTTTGAGTTCGTTGGCAATCTTTGAGGCAATGTTCTTGAAGGCGATGGACGTGCCCGAGATCCGCTTGAAGCGCACGCCGTTGAGGGAGAGCCGCGGCAGCTTGCACACCTCCATCTCCCACTGGACGAAGTCGTCGCGGGCCGGGTTGCCCGACACACATAGCAGCATGTAGCGCTCACGCAGCTCGTACTCGCAGCTGTTTGAGTCGAGCACCTTGCGGATCTCACGCATCATCTCCATGGGCTCCATGGACGACGTGGTCTTCATGGACCAGGTGAAGCGAAGCGAGCGTGGCTTGGCCGAGTCCTTCTGGCCGCCGATGGCTGGAGGGGTGCCGGTGCCACCTGAGGGGGGAGGAGAGGAGGGAAAGAGTGGTGAGAGGGTGAAAGATGAGAGTAATGAAGAGACAAGAGGGAGGAATAACGAATAGAACTGATGAGAGGCTTGCATGACAAATTACGAAGGATGATGGCCAACGTCTTTCAGACTCCACGGCCCCAGGTTGTAACTAGGTGCACCAATCTCACCTTTTCTCTCTCAATACCCATTCCAATACCTAAACTTGATATGATACTGAGTATTGATCCGACATCATTGCACCAGTCTGTTCAACAGCTACTTGTTGGAATATGATAAAAGCTGTTTGTGGCTGAATGAAAATAACTTATAGCAGCAACAGTGAATTGCATCATGATATTGACTAAGAAGCTATATTTTATTTCCACTGTTCATCAGTTACTAATTTCAGTCAATAAAATGTTGCTGGTCTCACTGTCTAAAGCCCAAAGCTATTTAATTTACTTTGATATAAAACAGAGGAAAGGTTCAAATCCAGATCTGAGAAGCTAGAACCAGTAAATGTTTGGAACTTTTCAGTTCAAATCCAGATCTGAGAAGCTAGAACCAGTAAATGTTTGGAACTTTTCACTTGATAAACGACAAAATTCTATATCTATCTATCTATCTATCTATATATAAGTTTCAGTTCATCGACTTCGTGATTAATCGACTAACTGAAGAACTTAAGAAAAATAAACCACAGTGGGAACATGGCAAGACGTTTGGTTTGGAGGTGGAAACTCTGGACATCATGACTGAGTGTGTTATCAGAATACTACCAGTGGCTGTTCTGTTTATCCTACTATTGACACAATTAGAAAATAGTAATAAAACCCAACATACCAGTGTTACCAGATCCTGGTGAGGAGTTGTTCTCATCGTTGTTAGAAGAGGAGGAGAGAACACCACCAGACGTCTTCTCTGACTTGTCCACTGTACTGCTCAGCATTGACCTGGGTGAGGGATGGGAGGGTGGAGGAGAAGGAGAGGTGGAGGAAGACGAGAGGAGAAAGAAAGGACAGATAAAGGAGGTGAGAGAACGGGTTAGGAAGAGAAAAAGCAAGGGACAGGAGAGGCAGGGAGAGGGAAGGGTGATGAAGACAGCGAAGGGGAGGACGAGATAAGCAAAGAGAGAAAGTAGGAAAGTGAGAATTGAGAGAATTATTTTAAAAGTAGAGACAAAAAAAGGAGGGAAGGAGAAGGGATTGAGAGGAAGAGGGAGATGATAAGGTTGTGGAAATGAAGACAAAAAACAAATTTCCTTAAGTACCCCTGTGTGTTTGTGTGTGCACATCCCTCAGATTACGAAGATATGTGTAAATTTATATCTTTGTGTGTGATACAGTAAATTTCCAGTCTGCTTGCACACAAACACACATCTGGGTACTTTGATTCTGAACNCCCCCCCCCCCCCCCCCCCACTACCACACACACATGCAGGTCAACCTCCACACCAGCACTCTCACTCTCTGGGATGCTACCATTCACTGCTAATCTCCCGTCCCCTGATTGGTTAAGCTGCTATCACCATCACCAACCAATTACATCCCAGCTCGGCCCCCCTCTCCCAGCCATTCACAACAAGCTCAGAGATCATCAACTGATTGGCTCCAGACTACTGATTGGCAGGCGGTTTTGGAGTCTGGGGGTTTGTAGGGTTTGGTTTTTTCGGGCTGTTCTGTATCTCACCTGCTCCCCTCATCCCGACCCTCTCCCTCATACGGACTCCTCGAGAAAAATCAACAAAAGTTTAGTCTTTTTGAGGGCTAGGGGCAACAACTGGACTCTTACACAGATAGTAAATCAGCTGGTTTAACACAGTTGCGCTGCTCTCCATGCCTGCCTGAATGTTCCAATCCAACCACATCGAGCATTAACGCCAAATATCTTATTTCCACTCCAACGGCTCAAATTTAAGTCCAGAGCCACCTGAGGACTTCCCAGCCCACAAATGCAAGCCCCAATGCCAGTCCACTCTGTGTAACCACTTTACCACACTGCAGACATCAACAGTGTTCAATGGGTTGAAAAGAAAAGGACTGAGTTGCACCACCTATTCATAAATCCATTACTAAGTTTGTGTGTACTAGTTTGGCTAGTTTTTTGATTTACTAAATTGGGTTGCACCATTAAAATGCAAGAAGTGTCTTCAAGCAATCACTTGTGGGAACAGGAAGTCAATGAAGCATCACTGGTTGTAACATAACTTCCAACATAACTTCTAACAGTTTGAAAGTAACTGCCAAGTGTTCGAAAATGTATGTATATATGGAGAAATGTGATTCAGAGTTAGTAGTATTAATGTGGTTTACAGTGAGAGAGGAATATCTGATAATGCTAACAATCACTTGGTCTAACGTTATAAGCGTATATATTGTGTACAGTGTGTTATTTTTGGGAATATTAATTAATTAAATATGACCTAAATCGGTCATATATTAGCAAGCTAACGTTAGCTTTGTCAGTTCATTCAGTTAGCTACACAACAGTTACACCTGCCAGTTAATATGTATAAATATTTTGTAACAACTAATCTCTACGTAAGACCTAGGTTTGTGAGGTGCAACCCATTTTAATTTAGTGATTCATAAAACTCCACTTAGTAAACACTTACGTAACAACTAGGCTAAGTTGGAACTTATAAAAAGCTGGTGCAACCAGCTGCAGGATGGATCAGAAGAAGGTAAAAGATGGAATAGAGCGGGCTGAATAGAAATGGAACAGGTCTGGAGCAGTTTACAAAATGAGTTGGTCCAAATTAAATGGAAAGTTTGGACAAAAACTAGAAAGTTCAAAATGTCAAGGTTAATTTTAGATCAGAACTAAAGTATTTCCAACAAGTTGGAACAGAATGGAATGGATTGGATTCCAACAAAATGGAATGCTGGGAACAAAATGTAAAATGGAATGATTTAGAACAGAATGGAATGGTTTGGAATGGAATGGGTTCCCACAAAATGGAATGTTAGGAACAAAATGTGAAATGGAACATTGTGGACCAGGATGGAATTGTTTGGAACACAATGGTCGGCATAGTGAGGGCAAGTCGTGCATCTAAAGGAGGTTAGGAGCATTAATGATCCCAGCACTGGATTAAAACCTTTATTAGTAACATTGGACCTACACAGGCACACACATTCTCTGACAACAATGCTGTAACAGCCTATATAACACATGTGTAACACACACACACACGCACACACACAAATATTCTCTCTCATACCAGCAGACCAGACTGACAACAAACTCAATAGAGAAAAGCAGACAACAACAAAGAAACACAAAGACAGACAGCAAAACACATGCAGAAAATGGCAGGAAAGTGACGCACACAAGACTAATAAATTTAACAGTCTTAAATTCATTCTGTTGTGGGAACAGAGCATTTCTGTTTTGCCCCATTAAACAAATCACAGACAAAAACATCAAGTAAAATACCTCCTGCAACAGAAACATGATCATAAATATATCACATGGGATATGACAAGTAGGAGGAGTGGGAAAAAGTTACATAAGGATTTCTTAAATAATAGAGGTAAATTGGTGAACAATGTAAAATTAAGTCATTTGTGCCATTTTGCATGCTCTATATGATTAAGCTACATATGAAGGGATGCAAAATGGCTCCCAGAGGAGGGGCACTGTGACGTCAAGGGAAAACAAAGGACTGATAAGATGATTACTTGAAGCTACATATATCTCACTTATCTGGTTAAAGAGAACTGTCCACTACATAGAGTGCATTGTAAATACATGTAACTACAATCTATTCATATACTCAATATGTATAACCAATTTGCCCCATATTTATACATATATTTTTAAAGGCAGGTTAATTATTTCTCCCTCTCATATTTCATGATTTATGAGAATCCTTAAATAGCCCAAAGGCATTGTTACTTTTACAGAAAAACTGAAATGTAGTTAATCATGACACTGTGATAATAAAATAGCATTACAGCTTCTAACCACCAGGTGGAGCAATGGTCCAGATTAAAAAGGAAAATTGCTCTACCTGCTGGTAAAAAGCAACAACACAACACACTCAAAAGCAAGTGTGTGTGAGACAAATGTGGTTATAAAATCTGATGTGTTCAGCATGTAAAATGTGTCAGCGTTTGTGTTTAACATGTATATGTCAATATCTACATGAGCATGGTTAAAACATGTGTCTTTATGTAAATGTTGGAGTGTGTTAGTGCAAATATGCATGAAGTGTCATCTGTGTGTGTGTCCACAGCATAAAGGTCTTTTCCAGCCACAGTAGGTCAAAGCCATCGAGTTCTGTTCCTGCTGCTGTTAGAGAGCAAGTGCCAGAGCAGTGAAAGAAAGGAAGAGTGCAGCCTCCAGAAAAGAGTGCAGCCTGAGAAACACTGCAGCCTCGTCCCTCCTGGGTCCTCTCCTCCTCTACCTCCGTCCACAACTAACTACAGCCAGGGACTTATCATTACAAATTCCTTCCCCTGTGGGATCATAGGAAACTTACACCAAAAACTAAAAACACAACTCCAATCTCTAAGGCTTATGAAAATTTGATTCTAGTGACCAAACCGATGAAAGCAGAGAGGTGAGATGGTAGGTGGCGTTAGCTTGAAAAATGTTTAGCAACATTTAACAACCCTGGACAATGTTTTTAGTCTTGCTCATAACACCTTAAAAAACAGAAAGCTCCTATCCCTGTGCTTCTTTTCTCTTATGTGCTTACAAAAATTAGGAAATTAGTATGAGACTGTCTATGAACTACATTTTTTTGTGTTACCTCAGCTGTTTTTAAGATTTGGAGAAGAAGGTCAAAAGAATGACATTACCTGCGTCTGAAGCTAAGAAAGGGAAAGGGTTAAGAGCAGGAAGGGTGTGGTTTGATCTATTGCACCATAAAGACTCGACCTAAATATAGGACGCTACGAGGGGATACGAGCTCACACACACACTCTACCTGGTAAACAAATGGAAGAGGGGGGGGTGAGGATGAGGAAGAGGTGTGTGGGAGGGACGATGGAGGGACGAAGAGGAAGAGGGGCGAGGTGTTATTGTGCCGCATGACGATGGAGTGAGTGAGTTAAGTGAGTGGGTGGCTGGGTGAGGGGGAAGTTAGTAAAAAAAAAATAAAAAAAATTGATAAATAACAATGGGCCAAAACACGGCACTCAAAACCAGGAGGCTCAAAAAAGGGGCCAACCACAGGAAAAAAAAGGAGGAGAAAAGATAAGGCTCAAGGCACAAAGGAAGATTTCAACAAAAAGCTGCACGAAACACCAAAAGGGGAGGAAATATATATATATATATATATGTAAAATATATATGAAGTAGAGAATATACGTATATATATCAAGGGGTTATATATTTAACGTTGGGGATGTTGCCTACCTTCTCGGAAACCTGAACGAGAGATTTCTACAAAAACAAAAGAGGGATAAAGAAAGAAAGAGACACAAACGTATGTATAAAAACATATAGGTTTATGACTTTCCTGTAAAAGACAAGCTGCCCTTTGAGTAGCAAACTTTAAAGCAAACTGTCAGAAAGAAGTCCAACATGAACCAAGCTCACTTGGGATTGAAGCAGCAAGCAAAACTAACATTAAATAACCAAAAATAAACAACAGAAGAAAATCAGTGTCACTGCCGTCGACTTTCAATCCAAATGTGTTTAAATGTGTGAATTATTGGTGTGCGAAGAGACATTATTAAATGCACACCAGAGCACTATAGAGGGATTTAATGAGCTCAGTGGGAAAATTCCATTAAGAAGACCCTATTTGAACACAGTCGCCCCCACCCCCTCCTCCCAACGTGAAATGGAGCGCTCTTCCACATACAGAGCAGTCCCGGGTGATCCTGAAAAGAAGTGTTTGTGAGGTGAAAAGTTCAAACGTGATTTTTAAAAAAATTAACAACACAAAGACACATTTCAACTGAAAAAGCACAGGTTAAGCAACAACTTAATCTTTAACACACATTGAGAAACCTAATCTGCTTCACAAAACACACACATGCAAACACACCGATGTGTTTGAAGGACGGAGAAACATCACTCTGCAGACCAAGCAGGAAAGTGCAGTGGTGCGGTTATATGATATGTTAATAAAACACAGTTTCAGTGTGTGTGAGTGTGCGTGTGTGAGTGCATGCGTGTCAAGGTGTCCCCACTAGCGGTATTTATAGTTGAGGGAAAAGTGATATCTCCTGTGTAACCATGGATACTGTCGCCACGGAGCTACAGTATCTCTGAGTGGGAGGCCTAGAGAGTGGCTGTGCCTGTACCTCCGCCTCTCACTCACTCACACACACACACACACACACACACACACACACACACACACACGCAGGCAAGACACTTGATCATTCTCAATTTCTGTCTTTTTTAAGCTAACAAAATCACCAAAAAACAACAACAAAAAACCCCCCACAACTGTTCACTCACTCTCCCTTTTCTCTTACTGCCTCTCCTAATGAAGCTCCAGGGCTGGCTGGTGACACAGGAGCGACGACGGAAGTCTCAACCTTACCTGCTCCCTCAGCTTTTCATTCTTTCATTGCTCACTGGGACCTTCCTGTTTCAGTCTCGTTCGTTCCTGCCACCCTTAAACCCTCACTTCCTTCCTGTCACTTCCTCTCCCTCCACATGTTCCATTCTGACGGCAGATTAGAGCATGCCACTCGGCCTCGCTGCTCCTCTTCTTGTCTCCTCTGCGCTCCTTTAATTTTCTCTCATTCTGACTGCATAGATTTCATCGCCCTACATACATGATTTAGATCAAATACTGACAATTTTGTCTTTACTAAAAAGAATATCTTAACTACCTGCCTTTGAATTTATTTTTCTCTTGCTTTGTTACTTGATATAATTCATCAGTCTCCTTAGTAAGAATCTGCCTACAACTGGCCTATCTGTAATAAATGACGTTTTAGTGGTAGAGCAATGTAATTTAAAGGATATTAATATTTTTCTCATCAAATCCCATCAAAAGACCAAAACCAACAATAAATCTATCCTCACAAGTAATGTATGTGCAACTGAAACTTGATATATCTTATTCCTCTGTGCCATAGAGCTCCATTGTTGTAAAAGAACTATTAAAAAACACATCAATGAGCCACACGGTTGTACTGGGTAGCATGCACCTAATATATATTAAACTAAAAATAGTCCCCAGCAAATACCCTGTCAGACTAATGTTTGCTAAAACCTACAGCGCCCAGCTAGATTATTATTATTATTATAGTTCCAGTAGAAACCAATGGGCTTTGGACTGAGTGCCACAGACAGAGTAGGGAAGTCAAAAAAAACCTTTTTTTTTTTTTTTTTTTTTTTTTAAAATGGGAAGAAAAATATAGAATAACATTTGATTCTAATGAATAGCCTTACCCTTTAATCATTGAAACCCTCATTCAGAGCTGTCAATCTTATTGTGTACTTAATGGTCATTTTGGCATAATGTCTCATGTATATCAAATTCAATTACAACTAATGCCAATATTTATTTGTCAAAAGCCAAAATCAGCAAGTAGAAATATCAGTCTAGTTGTCACAAAACACTGTAGTCAGTTGGTAGATACTATATTAGTCAGGCTTTTCCTCCCATGCTTCCCTTCCACTTTTATAACCACAATGTACCGTCTTCACCTCACTGTATTTACACAGCAGAGTTGGATTAAAGCTAGAAAACAGGCTCCACTTCCAGAGAAAATTTAAAAGTATAATTAAAACAAGTTTAGCTTTCATTACAACTAGGTACCCATGAGAGCAGTTTTAGTGCTGCAACCTGCACTAGAGGACTGATATGAAAACTGAGCCAGACGTGGAACCAAAACCAAAATTACTCCCCAGTCACCACTGCTCCAAACAAAATTATAGAGAAGACACAGCTGTTCCCTTGCTCTCCCTTTCTACTCTCAGCAGAGTTACAGATCAGCACAAGTTTAGTGATAGGGATGAGATGAGACCAGCCCCTTTAAAGAAATACCCTGAAAACCCAGTGATGACATGGACGTACAGTGCGTCACTCCTGAGAGGAAATGAGTACATGAAATCACGTAAACCTAGTCATTTTCTGTTTCAAGCGCAAACCTCAGTGGTCAGAAAAAGTTTTAAACTGTAGTTGTGCTGCAAAGTAGCTGGATAATAAGTATAACAGCTGCTACCACGACTGCTTTGCATTTACTAGGCTACAAAGTTTCTTCTTCTGCCACATATCCTCTCGTCCTATCTGTCTTGCTGCTTCCTTCCTCTGCTCTTTAACACTGGAGCCACAGAGTATAATCTTAACTATTCACCCATCCCATCTTCCCATGCTCCTGCCTCTCTTTCCGTCACTCACCTGCGTACAAACTTGGATGTGAACTTGCTGAAAATCCCTGTAGCGCCGTGTGTCCTCCGGGCCTGACTGTTGCCATGTGACAGTGATGGGGACGCTGGCCCGCCGGGGTAGGCGGAGCCCTGCTGGTCCCGGGCACCCCGCTGCTGGCCTGCGTGGAATGTGCTGCGGATGCCCACCCCTCGGGAGAAGTTGGGACGGTCTGACACGGCAGCGCTGCTGATGTTGTGGGCAGATGGGGAGGCACCAGGCGCCCGCTGAGGTGGGGCGCTGTAGAGGAGGGGTGGGAAGAAAGAGGAGGCAAATGGAGGGAGGGATGGTAAAGAAGTGATACAGAGGAGGGGAGGGTGTAGAAGAGCAGAGAGGTGGATGTGGAGAAGAAGAAAGGAGTGTGAAAAGATTGGAGAGAGAAGAGGTTGGAAGGTGTGATGAGAGAAGAGGCAGAGAAGAGGAGGTGTAAATGAAGTTGGGGTGACAGAGATTAGACAGGAGACAAGAGAAGAGAAAGTAGGACATAAAGAAAGTATGAAAGAGGAAGGGTGGGGAGGAGAAAGAGAAAGGACACAAGAGGTACATGAACAAAGCGAGGTGTAGTTGGTGATGCAGGAGGAGAGAAGTACAAAGAAAGGTATAAAAAGAGGGGATGGGAGTGAAGAGGAGGGGTGTGGGAGAGGAACATACAGTTAGACAAACACTAATAGAAGTAAATCACTTTTGATGTGCTACTTACCTCAGTGTAAGGTCATACAAGTATCTATGTCTGATCACCCTGTTGTTTCATATAATCCTTTAAGTCAATATTTAGGGCCACATCAGGTCAGTGACACACACACACACACACACACACACACACACGCAGATACACACAGTTCATCCTCTTTGCCTTGGCCATAGGGCAAAGCATCACAAGCCTCCAGATCTCGCTCTCTCTCTCTCTCTCTCACACTCACACACACAAAGACACGAACACTTGCACACTGTACCTATTCACTATGCTAAAGCTTGCATTTGCTTACTAAGCATGTGTGCGTGCATCTGTCATGCCCGTGTGGCACTAGCACACCTGGAGCAGATGGCAAAAACAACAAACAGAAATGGCAAAAGCACAAACACAAAGCACACACACTGAAAGACAACACAGGCCAAGACAGAGTGTGATAAATAGAGGAAGTGGAAGAAATAGAGAACTTAAAACAAATGGGCAATCCACTGTAGAAGGCTGCAATGGGACTGGGATACTACCTAACACAAATGTTGCAGGTGCAGGATATGGTTACTGTAATGTGGGTGGTCAACATCATCCCGGGACAAAATTTCATATATGAAAATAGGAGAGACTGTATTTACTAGGTTTAAGGGTCCAGGTAAATGTTTTGCCCACAATTACCAGCAACCAAGAAAAGTTTTTTTTATTGTATTTCTCACTTCCCCAATTCAATTTCACTGTCTTTTTAGATTAAACATTTAGTTAGTGACAGATTATTTTTACAACTGATCTGTAAAGAAACATGTTATGCTATCACTGTCAATCTGTAGTCTAACATCACAGCATCTTGGTTGTATCTGTTGCTATGGGATACAACAATACCTATCGAGAAAGAGGAACACAGTCCATAATATTGTAGTTCCCACTGCTTCAAGCTAAGGCTTTGTAGTTTTATTATTAAATGCTTATTATATGAGACCTTTTAAAGATGGGTAGCTGAAGAACGGTATTATCACTTTTTAAAAAGGACTACAATGTGTCGTTTTGCCTGTGGGACGGGGCAGACGGATTTTCAACAAGAACAATGTTGCATGCAGGAATGACAGAATCACTTCGAGAGCGGGTGGGAGTTGAATGGTGCATCTGCTGCAGCAAGCAGTAATGGTCAAAAATTATCTGAGTGATGAGTGCGGATTGAAAGAACAGTCCCATACAGACCTCTAGTACACTCAACAATTCACAAAGAAAAATAGAGAGCCTTTCAAATCTAGTGTAACAGTCTAGCTGTGGGATGAACAGCTTAAACACACCCTTTAATGTGGCGTGGATGTGTTCAAGTTGTGCAGTGAGGACGAAATATACCTAAGCACACAGCTCCTCTATGGATACAGATGCAAGGAAAGAAAGGCTGGATCAGGCAGATTAGTGGGGACCAGTTATAGTTATGAAGATGATTTGGAAGGACTACATATTGCTGCTATGAGGAAAATAGCAACAATGTAATATTTTCCAATTTGTTTCAACATATGAAAGCATTTCCATAGTCAGATACAGATCTAAGGAAAACAGTAGTGACAGAGACTATCTAAAGAAGGCACATTATAAGGCAGGTTGATGTGTCTTCATGGTGCATGGTTCATGCTAGGCAAAGTAGAGGTGCTGTCTATGTGCAGCATCGCTTGCTTCATTACAATACAAAAACAGGTCGTTTAAAGTCATGTAAATATATGAGAAAGGTATATGAAAGGTTTTTCAGAAGGGTAATTGGGGACAGCTGGATACAACAGGAATGGATGGGACTTCAGGGCACAGACTATGTTTTCTGAGAAAAGGTGCCTATTCCTCACTCAGGGTACAGTCTATGTGATGGAGTGGTACCTTCTCTCCAGCGTTCCCAACCAGGTTCTGAACAGCCCAAGCTCACTGCTGAACGACGCATGCAACAGAACAAGACTTCAACATAGAGCAGACAAAACCACATACAGCCAGAGGGCCGCCTTGACATTTGCTCTGCTGGAACTTCAGCCTGACATTTGTGGGGGCTTTTTTTCCTCCCACTAGACAACTGTCACAAAAAGGGTGGGGGTCTCCATCTGTGCATATGGCATATCAGTTCAGCCTCAGACAGGTAAGGTAGCTGAGGAACATGTTCAAAGACCGTCCACCTGTGTTTTGTGACACATGGCTGGCAAGGGGGAAAAAAAATAGAGGCCAAAAACTCAAAATATCAAAGAAGCCCTTGAAACAGACACTGTCAAGCAGGTGAACTAGACAACAAAGCAACACACACAAACCAAGCACATAGACAGCACACACACACACACACACACACACACACACACACACACACACACACAGAGATGACCAACAAGACACAGTTAGGTCATTACTCTGGCACTTAACAAGCCAGGGAAAATCCTAACACAGCAACCAAACACAGCACGTCAATATGAAAATATCTATACATGCAACAGATTATACAGAGACATTTGGGCAGAAACATGGATCAACACAACAATTACATCTGCATTTTGTCTGGTTTTCCCCAGAGCACTTATTATTATTATCTGTTTTTTTTTTTTTTTTTAATGACCCAAACATTTTGTTTTGGGGTTTTTTACCACTCACCTGCACAGGTTGACTATGCAGGTGAGTGAGGCTCAGAGAGGCAAGTTTATGCATCAGCAGTTATTAAAGGGGACAATAAGCCCAGACAATGTGATATTTTTTTTGTGACACTTATACACACAGAATAATGTGGTTCTTTTTGGCAAGACTTTGGGATATTCTTATGATTATGACAAGTGTAATTACTGTACTGACTTTCCATCTACGTAGATGGAGAACATCTTTGCGTGCAGTCATATAAAACATTTCATTTTAAGATCTTATTTGCATAAAGTAGTAACGGCAACTTTTTTTAATCAGCATGATGGTGACTCTGTCCAACATTCGGACAGCAACCTTTGACACAGGTAGAATTCTGTACAGCTTAGAAAATTACCTGCAAATGTCATCATTAGTCATTTTAGATGCTGAATAATGTGGTTCTTTTCATTCGGCAACACTGCTAATATTACGTCTGTCCCTTGGCTTGTAAGCTAAAGTGAACAAACAAATCGCCCCTGACAGCCTAGTGGCTTAGAATTCAAAGGGGAATTATATCTCCAAAGACACTTTACTTTCTTTTCTTTGCTTTAATAAAAAAAATTATATGAAAGGTAAATTAACCAGGGGTGAGATTCGGTTATACTTGGAAGATTTTGATCTTTCCATAATCTTTGGGTCATACCTTGAATCAAAGAAAAAGCATAAGATGACAATAGAAAGTTTCTAGGAAATGCCAACTCGCTCAACTTGTTTTACTTATTTTATTCCTTTGACCGAGAAGGAAGATATACAGCATACGTCATTATCAAGCCAGCCAATGACCAAGCTTATATAAAGGGCTAGCCTGCACACAGTTTATTAGCTAATGAGACCTCTCCGTGTGGAAACCTAATCTCTGTTGTCCATAAATGTCTCTTCTCTGAATTTGTTTTTTCCCTGCCAGGAAACAAACCATCTCTACAGTACAGCAAAAAACCTGCTCATCTTGTTCTCAGGCTTTGACTATTCAGTTATGGTCCAACTGGGTAATGTGAGGTTTGAGAGTGACTGATTAGCCAAAGATGAGATATGTCAACGTCTCCACACTGACTTTAGGTTGTACAGCTTTCTGGGCTTCACAAACTTCCTGGCTGTTGCTAAATAACTGGCGAGTCTATGATAGTTGGTCTTAGAAATGTTTGCCATCTCCCTACGGTGAGGTGTGGTAAATATGTACATATAGTGTAGATACTCAGAACAGCGCTTCTTTGTTTTCAAGAAACTGATACCACAACGGAAACTCAACAAACTATTCCTTGCCTTCAGCTAAGGTAGTGTCATGTCGTCTTCTCTTTGCTGCTACACTAATGCTAACTTTCTGGTTCTGGCTTAGGGTTCTGTGGAGATTTACAGTTGATTTAAACTGCATATGTTTCATAAACTGTACACATGCTACCTATCCTTAAAAAATTAATGAATACAAGTGAATCATTTTCACAGGTCAGACAATTTTCCATTTCGGAAACTTCTTGACCTCTTGAATGTGTTGGCAAAATCTTTCTTACTTTGTCAGTGCATTTCATCTTTCTTAATATTTGTATTAAAGTGTAACTCCACCCTCAAATTCAGATAGAACCCTCTCTCCATGCAAATTTAAAAAAATGTAAGAGTACAACAACTGTAGGAGGCGTGGCCTTGTGGCTACGTAGCGTGTGGGTCAGAGGACATCGGGGCGACTGACCGACACTGATTAGAGTCTATTTTTTATATAAATTTCATGACATAGATTAGCCTCAACCGGTCGATGGTGTGTTGAGCCATTTTCAACCCCTGAAATGCCGATTTTTATAAATTTGGTAAGAAATGTCAATATTAACACCAGCATTGATGTGTTTCATCAGAGTACAGTCATATCATTTAGTTCACAGCTCAAAAAAACACACGTAAGTGTGGAGTACATAAATGAGATACAGAAACAGTTCAAGTATGTGAGGTGGCTGCTGGCACGCAGAGCAGTTTGTGTTAAATAAAACCCCTACTCTTTGGGGGAGGTAAATCCACCTCTTTGATCGATTTCACGATTTTGGGAAGGAAATATTGGCAACCAGGTCGCTGTTGTGTGCCAGGATTTGTCACTGTGTGTATAAAAGTTAATCAAAGAGTTCTTTTTTCCAAAATAAAGTTGGTGCTGTCCCTTTAATCTAGCAGTGGTGGAAGATTTCAGTGCCAACAAATCTCTTTATCCTATCTTCATCTCTACTTTTTCCCTTTTGTCCATCAAGTTCTTCCGGGAAGGATGATGATCTGTGCTGAGTAAAGTGGTATGCGCTGAAAGTGGCTGAGGGAGCTGTGAGCATGTGTCTGTCTGTGTGTGTGAGTGTGTGTGATAGAGAGAGTGAGTGAGAGACTTGCCTGGGCCGTGGTGCGTGCAGGTCAGAGGGGCATGGATGATTGGAGGAGGACAGGGACTTGTGGTGGCGGGGACGTGAGGAGGAGGAGGAGGAGGAGGAGGAGGAGAGGACGGCAGCAGCCGAGGCAGTGGAGGCGCGGGAGCCCGGAGTGTTTAGGCTGGGAGGAGGGGGAGGAACAGGAGGAGTGCCCCGCCCAACGCGCACACACATACAAACGTGACCAACACGGGACAGACGCACCAAAAAGTCACACAATCAAACATACGTACGAGCACGACACATCACACACACACACACAGTCACACACACCGGGCGGGGTTTGTGTGTGGGTGGACGGGGAGGTGAGGTGGAGCATGGTTAGAAGCAGCACTTATCAAACACATTAAGGGGGAGGAGGGGAGGAAGGAGGGAGGGAGAGAAGAGCACAGAAGAGAACAGAAACACAAGTGGAAGAACAGAGGAAGTAGAGAGAAAAGAACAGAGCAAACAGATTTGAACAAAGACAAAAAGTTGGTCTTTTTTGCTACTGCCTTTGCTTCATGGTGGTGGTTTAACAAAAAGGAAACACAAACCACAATCGAAGGTTGACTGTGTGCCATCATTATTTATGTAACATCTATCCTGCACAAAATGCAGAGCACAAAAGACCAACTTTAACACACACTTTTCTATTGGCTAGGAAGATCAAAAACACACTTGAGACAAATGATGTGGACAAAGTCAGGTTACCAATATTTCAGAAATATGCAAAGCAACAAAACTCAGCAAAACTTCAAATCACCACATGAAGACACCCCCAGTACTTCACTGGTCTGCTCATTTATCTACCCAGCAGGTCTACATATATGATCGGCACAGCCTTGAGGTGGTTAGGTGCTAAGTAAAAAAAACATTTGTCTGTCCAACCTCCTGAGAAGGAAACTACAAGCACACTTAAACAGTTCAGTGTGGGTTTTTACTGATAAAAATATGATCCAAGAAATAAATTAGTTGATTAATTGGTAGACAAACAATTAATCAGCATCAATATTGATAATAAATTGTTTGTCTTCAAGCAAAAAGGCCAAAAATCCACTGATTCAAGCTTCTCAAATGTGAATATGTGCTTGTTTTCTGAGTCTCCCTTGATAGTAAATTGAATACCTTTGAGGTTTAAACTATTGGTTGGACAAAATAAGCTATTTGATGATGTCACCTTGGGCTCTGCAAAAATCTGACTCACTATTTTCAGACATTTCATAAATTATTGAGAAGATTACCTGCAGATTAAAAACAAGGCAAACCATTTAAATCTACATTAAAACCAATTAGCTTATGCTCTTTTTCAGGTAATAATGGGCAGGTAAGGTGCTGAGTTTCTTCAACGTTTTATTGAATTACCTTAGCAAAACAACACCGGCTATTTCCTGAACCCTCTGTTAATCAGCACGGTTGATACAGGCTACAAAGCTATGCACATTAATGACAGCTCTAACTTGACTTTATCCACGCACAGAAACAAACACAGTAAGAGACAGGGGAGAGTGGTACCAGAGAGAGACAGAGAGCGAGAGAGATAGCTGGAGAGAGAACAGAGGAATGAGCAATGAGCAATGAGAGAGAGAGATTACACAGACAACAAACACAGTGCCGAGAGAAACATGCACACTCTTTCTGACAGGGATAATCAGGCTAGTGATGAAAAAAATAACTTCATTCACTGGACAACCCAGTGTGTGGCATGAGTATGAGCATGTGTGACATGTATGTTTAAGCTTTTGTGTGTGTGTGTGTGTGTGTGTGTGTGTGTGTGTGTGTGCGTGTACAGCCTCAGTGTGTATGTTTGTGTGTGTATGTATGTATGTAAGCCTATTAAGAGGCAAGTAGAGGGACCATATAGTGCCACTAAGAGTTAATATTCCATCACAAGTCTTCTTAATCTCCTTAGAGTGCGAGGGGGGGACAAAAAGAAAGAGAAGAAAGATTAATATAAAGACAAGAAGGAAAAAAGGAAGCTGGAAAAAGGAAAAGAAAGGAGGTGCCGAGAAAATGTGAGTGACTTAAGATCCAGAGGGACAAGAGCTCAGACGCAGATAAAAGAATACCAAACGAAGAAAATTAGAAAAGGGACGGAAAGGGAAAAAGGAGAGGGGGGTGGGGTGGGGTGTATAACACGTATAAAAGCCCAAACATCAAAGCATTAATGATGATCAAATAAAGCAACTTTAAAATCAAAGCAAATGACAACCACTAAGTTAGCTGAGCCTACCCTGGCGCATAGACCCATAGTACAAAAAAGAAGACAAAAAACCCCCCAATGCAGTCTCAAATGACCACAACATCCCCATGTAGTGCCAAGCCTGAAAAAAGATGACAAGTTTTGAGAAAATTCTACCATTTTTTCCCTTTAATCACAATTTACAGCCTGAACATGGCTTCAGTGGAATCATTGTTATTATGTTGTAGGTAGGGCACTATGTTGGGAATGAGGGGGTCATTTGAGAGTGATACGTGAACAAGTAATAAAGCAGTAATGACAATGAACACTGCATCATAGTAGCGGTTATGGTTTGGTTTAAGGTTTAATGCTTATGAGAAAGCACACAAAGCATATGGCTGGTTAAGCATGAGTGATGTGCGCATGGTTGTATGTGCGGACGTATGAGTGGTTTACGCTCCTGTTCCACAAATGCAACGACACAGACGACTTTTGAAGACGCGTTTTTATGGCCTTAAAATGAAGATTAGAAAGTCCACAATCAAGCAACTCCAAAAGCTATTTTGTCCATATTAGATTAATTGATGAACTACATGTAGAAAGGATGAAATGAGAAAGCAGAGGGAATATCACACTCCGCATATCCCAATCCAATGAAAGAATAGTGAAAAAGAGGGGAGGTTGACGTAAGGCCTAACCCAATAGTAGACTTAATGTAATTATTATTTTTTTAATCCAAAAAATTCCCAAAATCCTGCTTTTTAATACATTATTGCATTTTTGGCCTTTAGTTGACTTTTGCAAACATCTCTACCTGTCTATCCCTGGTTTGACTTTGGGCAAAAATGTTATGTTTGATTCAGTTTGGGGGAGTCAAAGTTCATTGAAAAAAAAACCATTTTATTTAAGGAAAAGAATAGAAAGAAGGATAAGAACAAACGATGTCTCCGTGTGTCAACTTGCATGTGTATATGTTAATGCAGGTGTGCGTGCCCTCTGCTCTGACTGGCAGGCCTCCATCAGACCTCCATCAGACCAGCACGGGTAATCTGTAATCTACTGGAGGTTTGGCCTAAATTCCCAAGGGAGCCTGATTTCCTTGTCCAAAAGGGCTCACCCCACCCTGGGGGAAAGCTGTGGGCCTCCCTGAGCCAGATGGCAGAGCTCTGGAGAGTACCAGTCAAGGTCTAGGATTGAGTCACTGAGACAGCTGTGGGACTGCTTCATTCACAAACCATGGGGAGTGTGTTTGTATTATTCCTATATTATTCATAGGAAGCAGCGCCGCCTCGCAGCAACTACTTGAGTTGCCGGTGATGAGAGAGAAAGAATGTGCTTGAGAACGATTTGTGTATGACTTGCCTGTTTCTTTTTGAAAACATCTCTCTTTTTACATTGTGTGTGTGTGTGTGTGTGTGTGTGTGTGTGTGTGTGTGTGTGTGTGTGTGTATGTATGTGGGTTTGTGTACCTGTCCTTGCCGTTCTGAATGCCCTGGCCCAGCGTGGCTCTCTCAGTCAGAGGCGAGTTCCGGCTGCGACCAGTACCGGTGGACAGTATGCTATTCTGCAGGGAGAGAGGGAGAAAATAACAAGAATGTTAGAAATATAGAAATGTTTAAGATTGAGGACAGAATTTAAGACAGTGAGAGACCAGTGCAGGGGACGGAGGATGGAGAAATGACATTTAAGGTGACCAATTATTACTTTAACAGCCTTGAACAAGCTTCCTGATCAGCACAGACAAGTGACTTTAATTACATCTTCACCAAATCATGCCTTATCTCCTGTAAGAAGCAGCTTGTCAAAATCAACAGCACAATCATACATTCATTTTCACCTCACTCTTCTTGAATTATCATTTAAAAGGCCCTGCACCCCCACACAGGTGTTTTCCATTACCCTTACACATTAGCCATCTGCTCAGGTTGAGGTTGTGCAGAGCGGAGCAATACTGGGAATTACACAATGTCACGGAATTCCACATACTAATAAAAATGATAAAAAATAATATCATGTCCCACCCTAACAGGGTGTGACAAAATTGAAACTGAAACGGCCGTGCAGCTGAACCAGGGATGCGTAGGGACTTTAAATTTCACATATTGCATTCTTCACAAAATCTATAAAACCATGTCAGTTAGGAGACTGACACAAAATACCCTTTGCCTATCATTTCTAAAACTTAAAAGTTAAGTTTTATACTTAACATTTAACTTAACACTAAACATTTGTTGGTAGGTCATATGGAAAGTGTCAAAGACATTGAGGTTTAGCAATGTCTAATTTAGACAGATACAACATGCTGTCAGACATATTTTCATCTGTTTTACAGTAAAGCTGACACTGTTGACAGGCACTTGTTGATTAAGTTCTAATACAGCCTTAGGGCTTCTCAATTGGTGCCAAATGACTTGATGACAGAGCTGGGTGATACTGATGAAATAAAAAGGCATTTTGACATGTCACAGTAGGAAAAGCACAGGTGTGAATAATAAAATGAATGACGGCTGAATTTCATTTAGCTGCTTCAGTGTCAGGGTCCTAGTATTGTGCATTCTGCCTCGATGTCAAGGCTTACTGGGACACTTGAATTGAGCAGAGCCAACGTTTATGTTATTAGCAACACCTGTGCCTTTCTTACTATGACAAGTCAAAGGCCTCAACACCAAGATAAAAACAATGTGACAATATTTTGGGTATGTTTAACTAATGCACTTAAGCAGGACAAATCTGGACAAGTCCAGATATTGGCATCACTTAACTGTATGTGTATGCCGTTGTGAGACGAGCAAAAGGTCTCATTTAAGATGACCAGAACCCCAATCAGATGGTATAAAAATCACCTAGCATGACCTTGAACATGGTGCACACTTCAGTTTTCTTACACCATGCAAGAAGATCAGCATAGTTATATTGTCATTTATTTTAATTAGTTTAATTAGTAACTAGCATTTGTTGGGATCTTTGGACCACAGTATGAGATAAAATATGGCTGACGCTAGCTTACACCAAAGAGCAACAATGACTTTCCAAGTGAAAATTAGCGTTTGAATTTGTTCCTATCAACTCACATTTGGGAAAGCTGTTTATTCACTATAACTGCAGTGTTGTGGATCTGTCTGTCTGTATTTGGTAATAATGGTGATGTACTGATGTACTAATTTTAATGTGTTTATGATAGAAAAGTTGAGTGTTGAAAATGCCATGTAAGCAGCGTGGGTGTTTGGTCTCACGGTGGAGGGCGTGGCGCTCTTCTTCCGGTCAGAGGTGGACAAGGGGCTGGCCGGCACCTTGGAAGTGGAGCTGCCTGATGAACCTTTCCTCCCAGAATCCTCCCCTGCAGTCCGGTTGTCTGCTTGACCCCCTCTCTTAGAGTAGGAGGATCCTATAGAAAGAAAGCGAGGGAGTGCATCAGAAAGGCCATCACTTTGCTGTGCTCCAACCTGCGACATCTCCCCCCCTTCTTCCCATTTGCAACATCTTCTGCTCTGCCACTCATCTGTCATTTTCCTGTCATCACTCACCTTTTTTGTGGCTTTCCCTCCACTCCACCCTCTCTCCATTCTACTGTACATCTACACCCAGCCCATCTCTCTTACTTCAACCTTTACTCAAACATATATCTAGCCCACCCGGCTCCACCTGTCACCCCTCCATCGTTATTTAGCCAAATGTTCTCTTCCTTTTATGTCCACTCTACCTCTTCCCCTCTTTTCACAACATGGCTACAGGTGTCTACAAAATAGATATTATTTTTTGAAGAATGCATTATTTTCAAAAACTATTATGGGACTGAGGAGGAACTTTTTACCCTATTCACAGCCTTTGAATCTTTTATTTAGTTATTGTCTCCACCTGCTTCAGTGTGGCAGGACTGGAGACCATCCAACCATACACCAGGATTGAAACTGTATGATTCAATTTAAAAAGTGTAACAATATGTATGATCTGCTCCCACTGTGTTTCCATCCCTGTGCTCCCAACAAATGACCATCTCAATTTGATCCCTGTCTTTGTTCACTTTTCTTTCTCCTAACCCTCACACACCAGCTCCATCCCCTTCTCCTCCGACACACACCAATCTCACCCTGGTCGGTGGCTCTGCGGTTCTGAGGCTTCTGGTTGGACGACACACTGCGCTGTACCTTAGAGAGGCGAGATGGACACACATTGGGATGTAAGTATGCTAGCAAAAAAGCTGAATTTACAGCGCTGTTGATCTATAGAGCCATTTACAAATGAAACCTATAAGTGTCGAATTCAACCATTCGGAGAAAGCATCAGTTGCTGTAGTTCACATGTACACTATATGGACAAAAGTATTCGGTCACCTACACATTACACCTACAGGTGCTTTAATGACATCCCATTCCAAATTCATAGGCATTAATATGAAGTTGGTCCCCCCTTTGCAGCTATAACAGCTTCCACCCTTCTGGGAAGGCTTTCTACAAGATTTTGGAGCGTGTCTGTGGGAATTCCTGCCCATTCATCCAGAAGAGCATTTGTGAGGTCAGACACTGATGTTGGACGAGAGGGCCTGGCTCGCAATCTCCGTTCTAGTTCATCCCAAAGGTGTTCAATGGGGTTGAGGTCAGGGCTCTGTGCGGGCCAGTCAAGTTCTTCCACACCAAACTCATCCAACCATGCCTTTATGGACCTGGCTTTATGCACTGGGGCACAGTCATGCTGGAACAGAAAAGGGCCTTCCCCAAACTGTTTCCACAGTGTTGGAAGCATAGAATTTTCCAAAATGACTTGGTAAGATGAAGCTTTAAGATTTCCCTTCACTGGAACTAAGGGGCCAAGGCCAACCCCAGAAAAACAACCCCATAGCATTATCCCTCCTCCACCGAACTTTACAGTTGGCATAATGCAGTCAGGCAGGTAACGTTCTCCTGGCATTCGCCAAACCCAGACTCGTCCATCAGACTGCCAGATAGAGAAGCGTGATTCGTCACTCCACAGAACACGTTTCCACTGCTCCAGAGTCCAGTGGCGGCGTGCTTTACACCACTCCATCCGACGCTTGGCATTGTTCTTGGTGATGTAAGGCTTGCATGCAGCTGCTCGGCCATGGAAATCCATGCCATGAAGCTCCCGGCGCACAGTTTTGGTGCTGACATTAATGCCAGAGCTGGTTTGTTTCTCTGCAGTTATTGAGTCAGCAGAACTGTGGCGATTTCTACGCACTATGCATCTCAGCACTCGGCGACCCCGCTCTGTAACTTTACGTGGTCTGCCACTTCATGGCTGAGTTGCTGTGGTTCCTAAACGTTTCCACTTTGCAATAATACCACTTACAGTTGATCGTGGGATATCTAGGAGAGAAGAAATTTCACGAACTGACTTGTTGCAACAGTGGCATCCTATTACAGTACCACGTTCGAATTCAGTGAGGTCTTTAGAACGACCCATTCTTTCACAAATGTCTGTTAAGGCAGACTGCATGGCTAGGTGCTNCAACCCCATAGCATTATCCCTCCTCCACCGAACTTTACAGTTGGCATAATGCAGTCAGGCAGGTAACGTTCTCCTGGCATTCGCCAAACCCAGACTCGTCCATCAGACTGCCAGATAGAGAAGCGTGATTCGTCACTCCACAGAACACGTTTCCACTGCTCCAGAGTCCAGTGGCGGCGTGCTTTACACCACTCCATCCGACGCTTGGCATTGTTCTTGGTGATGTAAGGCTTGCATGCAGCTGCTCGGCCATGGAAACCCATGCCATGAAGCTCCCGGCGCACAGTTTTGGTGCTGACATTAATGCCAGAGCTGGTTTGGAACTCTGCAGTTATTGAGTCAGCAGAGCTTTGGCGACTAATACGCACTATGCGCCTCAGCACTCGGCGAACCCCGCTCTGTGACTTTACGTGGTCTGCCACTTCGTGGCTGAGTTGCTGTGGTTCCTAAACGCTTCCACTTTGCAATAATACCACTTACAGTTGATCGTGGGATATCTAGGAGAGAAGAAATTTCACGAACTGACTTGTTGCAACAGTGGCATCCTATTACAGTACCACGTTCGAATTCAGTGAGCTCTTTAGAACGAACCTTTCTTTCACAAATGTCTGTTAAGGCAGACTGCATGGCTAGGTGCTTGATTTTATGCACCTATGGCAATGGGACTGAATGAAACACCTGAATTCAATGATTAAGAGGAGTGGCCCAATACTTTTGTCCATATATATATATATATATATATATATATATACACACACACACACACACACATACATACATACACACACACACGCATAAATGATATAAACGCATATCACCTGGTCAGGATAAGGGAGGGGGATGAATGGAAGACTGCCTTCAATACCTCGTACCTCGTAATGCCCACTAGGTCCTTTTGGTCTTACCAATGCTCCAGCTGTGTTTCAGGCGCTGGTCAACGATGTCCTCCGAGAGATGCTGAACCAGTTCGTGTTTGTCTATCTGGACAACATATTGATTTTCTCCCCAGACAAGAGGTCCCACACTCAACATGTCCGACTGGTACTCCAGCGCCTTCTAGAACATCAGTTGTACGTAAAGGCAGAGAAATGTGATTTCCATGTGGACACCATTTCATTCCTGGGTTTCATCACGTCCCGGGGCAACATTCAAATGGCCCCAGAGAAGGTTAGTGCCGTTGCCAACACCATCCTGCCGGAAACATGTTCAGCGCTTCCTGGGTTTTTATGGACTCCGCAGGCAGACCAGGCTTTCCAGAGACTCCGTACATGCTTCTCCACAGCACCGGTGCTAACCCTGCCAGATCCACACCGACAGTTCGTGGTGGAGGTAGATGCATCAGAGGTTGGAGTGGGACAACCGTTTGCATCCATGCACTTTCCTCTCCCGCAAGCTGTCACCGACTGAGAGGAACTACGATATTGGTAACCGAGAGCTGCTGGCCATCAAAGTGGCATTGAAGGAGTGGTGTCACTGGCTGGAGGGAGCGGAGTAGGCTTTTCTGGTATGGACTGATCATAAGAATCTGGAGTATCTACGATCAGCTAAGAGACCACCGCCAAGCCAGGTGGGCTTTATCCTTTACTCGGTTCAATTTCACTGTGTCCTATCGCCCTGGTTCCAAAAATATTAAGCCAGATGCCTTGTCCCGGTTAGCTGATCCAGCTTCTCCCCCTGGGCTCCCAGCTCCTGTTTTTCCCCCCCCCTGTGTAATTGGGGCGGTGACCTGGGAGATTGAGAGGCAGGTAGAAGAGGCTAACCGCAGGACTCCAGTTTCGGACGGGGTTCCTCCGAACCGGCTGTTTGTTCCTCCTTCCCTCCATTCACAGGTGATCCACTGAGCCCACACTGAGCGTCTCTCCTGTCACCCGGGGACTAGAGGAACCCTGTTTGTGGTCAGACAGGACTTTTGGTGGCCCGCCATGGAGAAGATGTCACGGGGCATTTTAGGAGAGAGGACCCAATTGCAGACAGAGGAGAAAGCTTGAAGCAGGTTTCACAGGTTTATTGAGGCTACGTACAGGCTTTGGTAAGCAGGCAACTAGAGGAGCGTCTAGAAGAGTCTGGGTTCAGGTCGGGTAAACAATTGGCTCAGGGAAAAGGTCCGTACACAGGACACCGGCATCCAAACACAAAAAATAGAACTCACAGTACTCACAAAAAGGATATCCCAAAATCCATGGGGCAGTACAGAGAACCACACAACCGAACATGCAAAACTTCAACGGAGTAGTAAACCAAAAACCTAGACATATGAAACACATGCGACTTAGGGTAATGACACCACAAGGAACAAAGGGAAAGAACCGGTACAAATAGGGTAGGGGAAACGAGGGAATCACAAGCAGGTGAGGCTAATCAACAGACAATCAACACAAGGGGAGACACTAGGGCAGAAACACACCAGAACCAAGACAAACCAAAACTTAATACTAAGAGTCCAAATCATACCACTAAAAGTCCAGATCTTGACAGAAGGAGGTAAAGGAGTATGTAGCAGCCTGCCAGGTCCGCGCCCGAAACAAGAACTCTCGCTGTCCACCCTCTGGCCTGTTACACCCACTTCCTGGTCCCCATCGGCCCTGGTCCGACATCTCTGTGGATTTTGTCACCGGTCTACCGTTCTCTGAAGGTAACACTACCATACTCACCATTGTAGACACATTCTCTTGGTGCATTTTGTTCCTCTGCCCAAGTTACCTTCCGCCAAGGAAACGGTGGAGGTGATGCTCTCCCATGCTTCATGGTTTTCCCAGAGATGTGGTGACGGATCAGGGTACCCAGTTCGTCTCCCAGTTCTGGAAAGCATTCTGCTCTCTTCTTGGTGCCTCAGTTAGCCTCTCCTCCAGTCACCACCCCCAGTCCAATGGTCAGACGGAGCGCCTTAATCAGGAGCTGGAGACGGGCCTGCGATGTTTGTTCTCCCAGAATCCATCCACATGGAGTAAGAATCTGGTTTGGATTGAGTATGCTCACAATTCTCTGCCCTGCTCATCCTCTGGTCTATCCCCATTTCAGTGTGCTTACGGCTACCAGCCTCCCTTGTTCCCTGCCGTGGAGAAGGAGACCGGGGTTCCCTCTGCAGCTGCCTTACTTTGACAATGCCGTTCGGTGTGGAGATGGGCCTGGCAGACTCTCCTCGGGAGTTCTACACAGTATAAGCAGTCCGTGGACCGGAGGCAGAGACCAGCTCCACGTTACTGGGTCAGGGAGAAGGTTTGGCTGGCCACTCGGGATCTTTCACTGAGGACTGAGTCCCGTAAGTTGACTCCCCGTTTCGTTGGTCCCTTTCCCATCGCCAAGGTGGTCAACCCAGTGGCCGTCAAGCTCAAGTTCCCCAGGTCTATGAGGGTTCATCCCACCTTTCACATGGCTCAGATTAAGCCAGTGAAGGAGAGTTCCCTGGTGCCTGCCGCCAGACCTCCACCTCCTCCCCGGCTTGCGGATGGAGAGCCAATGTATACAGTGAAGCGTCTTCTGGCGGTCCGTCAAAGAGGTTGAGGTCGATAGTATCTAGTGGACTGGGAGGGATATGGTCTGGAGTATCACGGCCAAAGTTGGCAACCTCAGGAAAGGACCCAAATGCACGACTTAGAGACTAGGCAGTCTTGATTTCAATCTTTTACTCACTTCTTCTTAATGTGAGAGAAGGCAGGAGGCAGGAATATACAAGGCAAACAAATCCGACAAGGAGTAGCAGGAGTTCAGAGTCCAGAAACAGGCAAGGTCAAAAACAGGAGATAATCAAGGAAGTCTGAGACGAGGTAGAAGGCTGGAACGTTAAGCAGGGTACTGCAAAGACGAACTGGCAACGGAGGCAGGTGAGTCCCAGGGTTTTATGGCTAATCATGGGCTGCAGGGCTGGCAGGTGATGATGATGAATGGGAAACAGGTGAGATCCAACAATCAGGTGGGAACCTGTCAAGGCCAGAGAGAGAGAGAGAGAGAGAGAGAGTCTGGAGGAAATGACAGACACGGTTAGCAGACTAGGGCAGACAACTTCTCTTGACCCTGGGGCGGGATGTGACACAGAGGAGAGGTCCTGGGTCTCTGCTAGCAACATCCTGGACCCGGATCTCATTCGAATCTTTCACCAGCGTCATCCTAATGTGGCTGGGCTGTCTGGTGCTGGCCAAAAAAACTCACATGACTGGGCTAATGTTTGTCAGAAGGAAACAAAGTGGGAGAATGTCCTAGGGTCTGCTGAGATAAGTCATATGCCCAGTTATTACAAAAGAAACAGCTGTAATAAGATTTCCAGTGTGCAAAATAAACTAAGTCCAACAGCACCAATAAAAAGGAAAATATCACAATTTTATGTATCTGTACATTATTTTCTTTACTTTCAAGAGTGTGCGGAGATCCATGGTGGAGATGGTTCTCTACAGCAGGTCCTGAAATGCAGGAGGTGATGAGCAGAGAAATCCCTAACCCTGGAGCAAAATCTCAATGTTATTTATACGTTTTCGTAAAGAAACAGTTATAATGCTTGTATTTGGCATTTAGTTACTCTTTTAAAGGCCCCACCCTATTTTGTCAATCAACTTCTTACAATGAAAGATGGGGTCTTACAGGTCTTAACACACCATTTTCTGCCAAAGTTACAGCAGTTTTGGTTCTTTCACAAGAGATTACTGTATTTGTGTTTTTGTCTTCGCTCTTCTCACTGGTTTGAAGTGGGTGGGGCTCAGTTGGAAAAAGGTGATGTCACGTACATAGGGTGCACCAATTAGGGTTTAGCAATATATAAAATCTAAATGTGCTGACAGTTGTGGGGTTGTTTGCTTTTTTTGCCAGCACTGTCAGCCCAATCTGATAAAACACACCCACACAGTCCTGATGAAGCAGATTCACTGAGTTCGGAGTGTTGAACTCTTCATAATTAATACCTAACTTTAACTTTGATCGTTGCTTATTTAGTCAGAAATATTTAATATTAAAGTGAAATACCAAGTTTTCAGGGGCTTTAAATGGTTTTTAAATTTGGTCGGTTGTTCCACTAATTTGTCCAAACTGACATATCTCAACAGCTATAGGCATGAAATTTTGTATAAACATGCGTCAGCACCACAATGATGTTAAGATGTTTGGTTCAGAGTGAAATGTCTCAACAACATTGGATGGATTGCCATGAAGTTTTTTCTTTTTCCATCTAGCGCCACCATCAGGTCAAAACCTTATTTGTTCAATACACATACATACATTCCCATCAGCCTCAGCTGTACTTTGCGTTTTAAGCAAATGTTATCATGCCAGCATGCTAAGCTAAGATGATGAACATGGCAACCATTACCTGCTAAATACATGTTAACATTGTCATTGTGGGAATGTTAGCATGCTGATGTTAGCTTTAACGTCAGCATGCCACTGTGCGTACAGCCTCACAGAGCTGCTAGCATGGCTGTAGACTCTTAGTCTTGTTTCTCGTTTACTCCCTAATGCTCTCAGATGTCTGGCAAACAAGTTAGTGTTGTAGTTTGCTAAAATCAGCTAGCTAACAAACTTCAGCTCATTAACGGCATACAGTGTGATCATTTAAATAAATGAATTTTAAACAACTCTTTCCTTTAATTCTCCCCAACTTTACAGCGAGATTAAAATAAGTATTATATTATTTGTTCGATTGCAGTTTCAGTTTTACATATTCCTCAGTTTTATTTACTACTCCTTCACAATTCTGTAACATTGGAGTAGAGCAACGAATTATGTATCATTAAACGCAACAGAGTCCTAATATAGTAGGATGAAACAATCAGGTAGAATGACAATGCCTAACCACACACACACACACACACACACGCACACACACACATTTTTACATATATAAAGATAGCATTGATGCAGCAGGCAGTCTGTCACAGAATCATTGCAGAGAAAAAAATAAGACAAGTGTGTAGTGTGTAGGATGGAGCAGTAGGGAGTGGGGACTTGGTAAAAGAGAGAAAGTGCAGAGAAAAGAGACTCCAATGAGTGGCAAAAGAGAAAAAAATAGCAACAGAGTGAGAAAGACAGGTAGAGAGAGACAAGTACAGCTGAACCCCAAGGATCAAGTTGAAGGTAGATGGACAACAAACGACAGTATGTGCGGATGCGAGAGATACTAAAAGAGAGTGAAAAAGGAAAAAAGAACATGAGGTTTAGCTGCTAGGGGACACCAGGGAATTTTATTATGGCATCCCTTCACCTCTTCAACCACCTCCCTTGCTACCTTTGGCTATTTGTTTTTATATATTTTATTACCAATCTTGACCTGTCATTGCACTGCACCTCCAAGGACCAGCTGCAATTAAACACACAGGAAGAAAGACAGAGAGAAAGAGACCGAAAGAGAGACAGACTGAGATATCAAATCCATCTCTGCCAGTGGAGGGGAGAGTGTGTATTGTGTATTAATGTAAACGCCAGTAGAACATTTGTCTCTGTCTGATGCACTTGTTTCTCACCAATTATTCCCCTTCAGTGTGAAGGTAGCCCACTGTTCCCCAAGTGACCATTGATGGACATGGATTAGTTGTCGCAGTTGGAGGAGCAGACAGGAAAACTCGACTGGAGTGACAACAACACTGACCCACAATTTTCTGGATCAATTTAATCAATGGAAAGCTTGCTGGGCTTCAAAGACCGCTATGTCTTAATTATCAAGATTGAATTTGGACTGTTAAAGTTGATCAATAGCACATTAACCACACATCCAGGCACTGCTTTCATTGCTGATGTTAAACACTTGCTCATTTGAGTTGACCTTAGTTTTAATAAATTATTCTTGTTTTAAACATAACCTTTGTGTGGACTCCCTCCTTGTCACATTCCCTGAGCCAGTTGGTGACAAATTGGGGCTCGTCCGGGATTGAAAAGCACCTTAAAGGCCATCACACACTTGACTTATGTAACGACGCATGATTTGACGGACACACCGTACAGACAGAAGTAATCATGGTACAATTGCCAGGATGTGCCAAGTGAATATGATAACAACTTCAGTATCCATAAGAATTACATTCATATTGGATGATTTAGCACCTGATGATTTATGTGCAACGCCAACGTTCAGTGCCAAAGCAGCAAGTAGTATGTTCTTTATGTAGTGAGGTGGAAAGTCTGACATTCATAGTTCAGTTCATCCAGAGTTTGTGTGCTGTCACAGACTTGCAATTAATGTTCCATTACCATGAACATGATATTTCCCCAACTTTAACCATACTGTAGTTGCCATGCACAGATACTGAAGACAGATTTTTTAAAAATTGGCAGTGAACATTAAAAAACTGTCCTCGAGCATGATGCGAGGTTTCGCAGAATCGGGCAATGTCAATGTTCTCATCTGGCGATAGGGTTGGATAAAATATCAATTCTGGAGCATTGACTCGTGTGGTCACCAGCAAACAGGACAGTGGCTTATCCTCTCCTGTTGAAACAGAAACAGCCTTTAATACCCTTAAGTCTCCTTCCACCAGTTCTCTCTGATGATGTCGTATTGATACTTTATCTGTGTTTGATCATTTTAAAAAAGCGTTGCTGAATTTCCAAATGAAATCTGTATTACACATACTTATAATATGTGGCGCTACACAATCTTTGCACCATTTGTTTTTGCTGCATAGTTTCCACTGTTGTGTTTCCTCTTGCACTGGCTAAATCTGCAGCAACTGGTTGCTGGATATCCAATGTGTTGTCAAATAGCTGTGAGCATCCGAATCATCAACTGAATTTGTCACATCACTCGCCAGTCCACCTTACCATGTTTCAATCAGAGCAGCGTCCATGGCATGTGTCCCAACCATTCGACTACCAGGGCGCCCCAGGTTTGGATTTTTTCAAGCCTATCTTAATACATTCCATATACCATAGGAAGTATGTGTTGTTCATATACCATGTGAGCAGTTTGGGGGTTAAGACCCTTGATCAAAAGTATGAGAGAAGGACAAGAGCTGCTCTTTCACTTTTCCAACCCAGATATACCTTGCTGCTCTGAGGATCAAACTAGTAACCTTCAAGTCACAAGGCTGCTTCTGTAACTGTTCTTTAACCCAAAATGCTCTGAAAAGGTTTGAGATGGGTAATTTGATTTTTGATCATTTACCACATCCCTATCAAGAACCCCTCACTATCCACGTGCACATTACCTGTTATGATGTTTTGTGCAAGCTCCTGAAAATTTCTCTCAAAAGTAATTGAGTTACTTTACCAATTACTGCATAAAAAAGTAATTAGTGACTGGGGATAGTAACTTTTGCGTTTTATATATTGGCTCCAATTCTCTTATTAATGCTCATAGCTATATTATTTTAGTGTTGCTGTGGCACAGTGTGGGGCAAGACAACTGTCAAATTTTATCTCATTGTACTTTTATCACTATGATGAAAAGAAAGTAGTGGAACAACAAAACACAATAGATATGTTTTGATAGGCCTATTTATTGTAGCCTCGACAGGCCTTCAAATAAAGCAACACAAGTCACTTTTTAATACTCTTGGCAGTGGAAAATGAAATAACTGTTTCTCAGACATTTGACCCACAGGTTGGGCAGGTCAAAGAGTGACAGTAAGTTATTAATGACTTACAGAAAAATTGCGTACAATAGTCCACATTCCACCTCCTCTTCCCCCCTCTCGCTCAAATACACACACACACAAGCAGCTTTATCATCAATTTGCGATTGTGGTTTTTGCATATCCAGTGAGCGCTTTCAGCTCAGCTCGTGTGCTCAAAGCGCATCGAAATAGGTTAAATCCTGGAACTGTGGATTCTTTTTCTACACAGTGCAGCCAAACACTAGGCTAAAAAAAGACAGTATAGAACTAACCTTACTATTTTGTTCAAATTCACAGTTAAGATGTGAAGGATGCATCGTTTGTTTGAGTGTGTGTGGTCTGGACAGCACCCTGTAGCTGCTCCCAGCTGCAGGATCAGCACCTTGGACTGTGCTGCGGCTCTCAGTCCTGACAATTGTGCTACCAGGCTAATGCATAAAACTGGCAGTTTGTGGGTTGGGTCAGGTTCGGGTGGTTGATTAACGCATATTTTTGCAGGTTGGGTGGCGCTGCCAAAATTAGTGGAATTACTTCCAACACTGCTAGTGATAGAGCAGCAAAGCTGCAATTGCACTAGCAGGCTCTAGAGAAAGAAGGAACCATGTGATTGTCTTCAGGAGTTGTACGATTGACCTAAGACTTTGATCAAGTTCTTGCTGGTAGTGTTTATCAATGGAACCTGGCAACATTTTAGGTATTCTGACCAATTAAAATTTTTAGAATCTAAGAGGGCGGGTCTTATAAAAGTAGTACTTGCTAAGTGATGTCATAGCCTCCTCCTGACTGCATCCCATTAACTTCCCAATCTCTCTCCAAGAATTCTGTCATTTGCTTGTTTGGTAGTCTTTGGAGTCTCTAGAATTCATGTTCACTCGGTTCTACATATGAAAAGTTACAAAATTAGGTGTATGAAGAATGAAAAGAAAGAGCTTTAAATAAAGCTTCAAACCTCTGTTTTCACACCTCTGCATACCTGGCCAGTCACTGTAAGTGGGCATGATTGTTAGAAATTTCTGACATTAGAAAGGTGTGCAACACCATAAAGGTAAATGTTTTCACCCTTCCTTTGAGTGTGTCGAACATATATACACCTTGGACAACACCTTATATGACCTTCTTCCTTTCAAGCATACTGAAGAGGAGAGAACGGGAAAAAAGAAAAGAAAAAAACCCGAAATAAAGCAGAACATACAGAATTTGGATATACAAAACTTGTGTGCACTCAAAAACCCAGTGGATACAAGACTTTGACATAGTTCCCACTTACAAGTTGAAGAGAAGCAATTCAGATCAAAATGTTTTAAGTATTTTTGTATCCCTCCATCAAAACATCCATAAATCATATATTTCCATTCAGTTAAAGACATTCACTTTCTGCAGCATTGATTTACATCGTAAATATTTAGCCTTTTCTCACTTTTGCGCATGTCACTCATGATTGACAGACGACATAACACTGTGGAAGTTAACAGTTAGGGTATGTAGGCTTAGTAATTATTTATGTATACAAATGTGCCTGTCTGTTTGTGTGAGGCAGCCAGCTCTGACATGGAAGTAAATGGATGTGCTGTGAGCTATAATAGATGGCTATAAGAGGAAGAGGGCTGTGCATGTGAATCAAGCGTTTGGCTTCCTCACTCTCAGAGACTCTATATGGGAGCCACTCTCTGCTCTGCCTGACAGTCAATCTGCTGGGGATGTTTTATTCATGTCTTGTCCTTCTCTCTATCTAACTCACTGGCAAACACTCTCTGTCACTCCTACTTTCTCTTTGCAGCTAACTTTTTAGCTATCTCATATCTCCATTTCTCTCTAGAAACTTGGGTTCAACTGATAGGTAGTTTTGCAGACAGTTTTAGGCTCCTGATAGCTTGTATTTTTTTGGCAATATTCTGGGTCAAAATTTATGCTCCTGCCCAAAAGAAAACCCCCCCACTGAGAAACAAACAAATAAAAGAAAAAATGTAGGCTGTGCTTTGCAGTACTTTGAGCTAAATGTTAACATCAGCATGCTAACATGCTTACAGTGACAATGTTAACACATTGATGTTGAGCAGTTATAATGTTAACCACCATAGTTTAGCATGTTAGCCTGCTGACATTTGCTAATTAGCACTAAATATTTGGTCATAAACCATAGTATTGGACCAGCCTGACCTGATGATGGTGCTAGAAGAAAAGTTAAGGGATCACCAACCTTATTACAATTTATCCTAAGGGGAACATTAATATCTGAATCAAATTTCATGTCAATCCATCGAAATATTGTCGTGTTGTCAGAGACATTTCACTCTGAATCAAAAATGTCAACCACATATAGTACTAGAGGAAACAGTCACCAAAGCCATTAGGATTCATCCTCTTAGAACCATGAATATCTGTACCAAATTCCTAGCAATCCATCCAACAGTTATGGAGATATTTCACTAAATCCAAAAATGTCAAACTCATTGTGGCGCTATATGAAAAGTCTGGGAATCACCAAAGGCAACAGTTTCATCCTTTGGGGACCATGAATGTCTGCACGATACTTCATGACAATTCATTCAATAGTTGTTGGAGATATTTCAGTCTGGACCAAAGTGGTGGACAGACCAACTAACATTGCCACATTGTATGTAGCCATGATGCACTAAGCACATATTAATGGAAATAACAAGTGTGCTTGGATGCACCCTGATGGCACCAGTGTGAAGACAGCAAGACAGTGGAACTACCAACAACTTTGCAAGGGATTGCTGGAAAAAAAATCCGGAAAATTAAACAGGACATTTCTGGAGCTGCCCCACAATTATCAACCAACCAATTAAACATAGTTTACAACATTATTGGTTACTTTACAGCAGTCATCTTTCTCAGCGCAGACATGTGGTCTATAAACACATGGTGTCACATACAGTACATTCTATGTGGTACTTCTGTAGTGAAGCTGTCGATAGCTGATGTGATGTGGGGGACAATGAGAGCTCTGCTGCTCTGCTGATAAGGACCTGACAGCCACAGCTCCAGTGAGGCAGCTCAACACTGCATTTGTTTATCTGAAAGGAGAAACCTTCTGTCGATGTACACATTAATGTCTCTCTATAGGTGCTTGGATTAAACTGAAAGCGGGCTGTCCATCACCAAAGCCAGTGCTGCACACACTCAATGACGGATTACATGCCACATGTTTTTAGCAGGAGCAATATTCAGGAATACTAAGATGAATGTGGCTACAACAGCAGCTCATTAAGTTGTAAATGAATTCACTTGTTTGACGAACATGGACATGAACTCCATATCATTTAGCAGCATTTCTACGGCAACAGAACATCAAAGGGAGGAGATACTTAAATCTAAAATCTAAATAACAATGACAACTGAAAATAGGAAATTCAAGGGTTGCGGTGATTTAGTATTTAACTTCCAAAATGTTGGGGGACTTCTGAGAGACAGATTAAAAACAGGAGTGGTCAAAATCAAAGCATTATCTACAATCAAGCCTCAAAAACAGTGGATCCTACACTAAAAACATTGGCAATCCTTTAGTAGGATAGAAAATGCAGATGCTAATTATTCCCATTCGCCACAGCTGTGGCGTTCATGTGGCTCGCCAGCAGACGCAGGAGGAAGCAGTTAGTTCCTGCAATTAATCGCGGGAGATATATCATACTTTTTTCACCCAATAACAATGATCAATTCTCCACAAAACGGTCTCAAATACAACCAGTGAAGGTTCAACTAATTTAGGCAAGACCAACCTGGTCCTTGACTGGCTCTGAGAAGCTGCTTACAAATGAGCCACAATCTTAGAGGACTAAACCCCCAGCAAACTTGTCTGAGCTGGAGATACTCTTTGACTGCAGCAATGTGACTGCTTTCTTGCAGGGATAGTGGGAGTCTTTCCTTCTCTAAATACCTTAAATTATGTTTAGTTAACATGACATAATGTAGAACAAAGCTATGTTCACCTTTGGCCGTTAGAAGGCCATCTCAAAAGCTCTGAATAGCCTACTATGATGCACTGTAATTACATGCTCAGTTTGAAATACAAGATCAACTTCAGATATAACTTGTACGAATGTCCACATAAAGCATAAAGTTTACGAATGTATTGGTTTATTGAAATAAATATTATTAATAGTGACTGACACATTGAGTGAGAGTGAACCAGAACAGTAAAGTTGCGGGCCGCACAGATAAACAACGCACTGATACTCACTATAAAGCTCCGTAAAGCCGAGGGGAGCTGAAGATTCAGCTGATTATTCTCGATAATTCGTAGGTTCATCACTACAAGCATGTATCTTTCATGTATCTAGCAACATTAATGTTGCATATCTGTATGTGTTGGTACAGCTTCTTGAGCACTGGTGTCCAAGGGTTGGGAAATCTGGCCAGGGATCTGCTACATAACGGGTGGGTTTTGAGTACATTTTCTTTTTGGTTTGTTTCTGTTTTAGTGATAAGTTGTATGGGGTTAATTATGTTTTGTTTTGTTTGCAGCTAGTGAGCGACTACCTTGGTGGTCTTTTTCTTTGTTGCTTTGATTTAATTGCTTGCGCCCACCCCATGTTGCTGTAACTGGGCTGGTGCATTCGTTTGCCACATTGAGCTAATGGATGTCGTCAGATGGTGTGTGGGCGACCTTTAATGTGCTGCAAAGTGTCAACCAACTTGTGTCCTTGTGCTTGAAGCTGTTTTTACTCAAAACTATATTTTTGACCAGTAAAGATTCATATTTTTAATATACCGCTGCTTCCTGGTCGTATATGCCTTAACAGCGTTTGAACCTGTTGTCTATGGCTACTGGGTGCCACATTATTAAAACATCAATTATAGCTGCTTTAAAAATGTATTTACTTCTCATCTTAGATAGAATTATGTTTGTCAAATTTTGTGTTCCAGTACAAAACACAGGAACATAGTTAAGCTAGTCAGTAACCAATTCAGATAATACCACACATACAAAAGTATTTTACAAGGGAGGGGGGGCATAACATACATTTTATGAATGGCTTCCATAATGATCCAAATGTTCACCCTTCCTCCTCTGTTGTTGTAACATGCAGTGTGCTTGGCTGGCATCTCTCTATCCTGTTAGTTGCACCTGTTAGAAATTAGCTCTGCAGCAATCCTCCATCTAACTGTGCAGAGGTCAAATGAATTAGCCAGAATAACCCCATGGGTTTGCAGATTTACCATGATGGCCTGCTTTGTAACTTTACTTGAATGTTTGACTCACAGTAGTTTTACAGTTCAGTTAGTAATTTGATATACTTTTGAAGCCAAATATGTTATTTCCCATGCCATCATAAGCTTGTCCTCAAGGTAGGGAATGTAGGAGTGGCCCAATCTGATTTAAGATATTATAGCCTCTAAAATGGAATTACATTCAGGAGTTTTTTGTGAAACTGGAGGACATTAGTCACTAATCTACATCTGAAGAAGACATAATCGTGCAGCATGGTAAACTAATGCAGGGTCATTGAACATCTAAGCATTCCATTAAAAAAAATCGTAAGATGAGGAGATTGATATAAATCTCATGTACTGGAACTATAATTCAAAAAATGACAGTTCCTCTATCCTCCCAGCACTTATGTGCATCTTCTCTGGCTGTAGCACAAGTTGCCAGATACAGTAGTAAGCACAGGTTTTGGTCTCTATACAGGTACGATGGTACCAAACCTGACAATGTCACTGTGACAGCAAGAGTCCAGGAAGCTGCACACAGTCACTGCACCCGACTGTTTGCCAGTTTCAGTACATAACTCTCCTAAAACTATAAATTGTAATTTTTAGATTTCTTTCTGTTCATGTTCAAATTAAACAAACCAGACATAACATATTAATCAGTGAGCTTTAGAAGTGTTGGTAGTTGTATTTTTGAACTTTAGACAGAGCCCCTGCTTCCAGTCTTTACGCTAAGCTAGGCTAACCACATCCTGACTCCAGCTCTATATTGTACACATTGGGATGAGAAGATTAATATCAATGTCATGTCTAAGAAAATAAATGTATTTTCCAAAATGTTGAACTATTCCTTTAACATTGATCCAGAATCCAGTCATGTTTGCACAAGTTGAGAGAACATGAAAATATGTTGCCCATGATTTATATTGTAGAGATGGTGAGCCTAGCATCATACCTGGGTTCCATAATCTGTGTTACATGTCATTTGTGAATGATTTAAAAATATATCACATGAACAGCTCTCTTTATTGAGATTGCCGTCTGGGCCACGGAACCAGGGCTAGTTGCTGCTCCCTTAGCAGCGAAATGAAAACTGGAGGTGGCCGTCTTGGCAGTGGACCTGGAACTGGAGGCTGCCCCCTTGGCAGCGGGATGTGGGCTTGAGGCTGCCGCTCTGGCAGCGGGATGTGGGCTTGAGGCTGCCGCTCTGGCAGCGGGTCGGGGGCTTGAGGCTGCCGCTCTGGCAGCGGGTCGGGGACTTGAGGCTGCCGCTCTGGCAGCGGAACGGGAACTGGTGACTGCCGCTCTGGCTCAGCAGGAACAATGGAGCAATGGCAGAGGCAGGGGCTGCTGCAGTGGAGAAGGTGTCGGCCGGACCGCCGACTGGGACCCCAGGGCAGGCGTCGACTGGGCCGCCGTCTAGGCTGCCCTCTGGTAGTAGTAGGTGAAGGACCCAAGCGCAGACAGACTTAAGAGTTGGATCGGTATGGTGATTTATTGATGGTGAGTGAGAAAACCAGTAAGCACAAAAAAATCCAAACAAGAGGCATGAAAAACTCACAGACATGAAACGAAACGAAGCACAACTAACATGGAGCATGGAACATCTAACTGAGGGTAACAGAAGGTAATGATCTGACAAAAGCACACAGGAAAAAGACAGGTATAAGTAGGGACAGAGTAACAAGGAACAGGTGGATACACTCAAGGGCGAGACAAGAGGCGGGAACACAAAGGAAAACATGCAATCAGGACTTCAAAATAAAATCCAAAACCAAACACAGACATGACAAAACCTAGACCAAGTCCATTGATCCTAACAATACTGTATGTGCTTACTGGAGTCAGAGTTAATTCCTATGTCCACCTACTTTATTGCCAATAATTTTTTCAGTTTGCCAATGCCAATATTTCCCTTTTCAGTTCAGTTTTTGATTTCAATGCCAAATTTTATTTTCAATGCCAAAATCTAAAGCCACTGTCCTGGCTACATAGTATTGATAGTAATGTCCCAGTTGTCTCCCTATAAAGAACGTATCCTTTTTCAGAACTCAATCATAGTTGACTAGTGGTTCTTCTGGAAAGTTCATTTCCTTTTTTATTTTACAGTGCAGAACAGAACAAGTACAACTCCTAATTTGCAAATATTAAAACAATGGGCCTTATATCCTAAACCTCTCTGACTTTTTTCTGTGAGGTTTACTCGAGTGTTCCAAGTCAGACTCACCAAACTCTCTTAACTGAAAAAAATTGTTGAAAATAGCTTGTTTCAGCCTGATGAGTGCCACCTGTACATGAAGAGGTGCCCATTCATGAGATTTGATAATTAGCATAATCAGCGCCCCTAAAATTGCCATATAAGGCTGCCTGTTCTGCTCTGGATAGGATAATCAGGATAATATTATAGCCTACAGTAGGTGACGTTGCACAGTAATTATGCAAACCAGGGTGACGATGATGATATGGTGAACAGAATATTAATTTTGTATTAAGTTTGTTTTAGTTTTATATTTTACTTTCGGTATCATATTTAAACAGTTTTAACAGTTAACAGTTTAAGACATTACGATTCTTAAGTGAAACAAATGATTTTTACGCTGAGAAGAGAGGCAGACTATCTGAACATGGCTCGTACGCTAGGTCTGGACCAGGTCTCGTGAATTTGGTTCGTACCGAAGAGAGAATTCGAAATATGAAAATTAAGGTGAATGCCACAAATGCTTTTAAATCACTCGTACATGCCAATTAAGTACAAATATGTCCATATGAGTGGTTATATATGAGGCCCAATGTTTCTGGTCTAATCCACACTCTGTCCTCAACTGAGAGGATGGTGGATTTTCAAATAAAAAGTCAATATCAGAGCCTCATCCTACAGTGTCTCACAGCCAGACACACACTCTGTCTCCTGCTGAGGTGTTTGTGTGTGACTGCAGTCTACAGGTCAGCCTCTCTTGTCATCAGTAGCAGCAGGAAGACACACACCCCTATGGGGCCGTAGATACTGGTATATCACCCCAGCTGATTTAACAGAGCCAGACAAACCTGATCCTCTGGTTGTTTGTTTGTGAGGATACAGTGGAGTGTTTGCCGATCTGTCTGTAGGAAGTACACAGCTCTCTCTTCTAGCAGCCGTTTTTTTCCTCAAATAGTTTTCTCTCCCTTTCTTTCCCTCTTCATTGGTGCAGCTGAATGTTGCCTTTTTATATCTGTTCGTGTTAAGACAGTGTTCTTTGTGCAACTGTGCTTCAATGCCAGCGTGTGTGTGTGTGTGTGTGTGTGTGTGTGTGTGTGTTTCCAAGATTCATGCATGGATGTGTGTGTGTACTGGAGGTAAGCCAGGGGTTAGCTGAGAATGATGGGGCTATGGACTTCACAATTTCAGCTCCATTCACCTCTGATTACTGGCTCAATATTCTCTGTGTTGTAATCTGGGCAGGTTCAGTATTGGAGAATTCATCGCCCCTGTATCTTGTCTGAACAGCCTCTTTTACTGCCCACAGAGCTGAAATGAACTGACGTCAGATCAGTAAATTCAACTGTTTCAAAAGCATTCAAGAGTCAGAACAAGAGCTTGGTGAATTCAATAAGTCAATACTTTCAGGTTGTACATGGTGGAAAAAATGGTTAAAACAGTGCTCATCTGTTCATTTTTAATAGTGGAGAATCTCCCACTCATGTCACTAAATGCCAGCACAAGGCCAAAACTATAAAAGATAAATGGCAAATAGCTAAACATGTGTTGTACATTGAACTGTAGTACCAAAAGTGCATAGTGCAGGAATTTCAGCGCCTCAGGTCATCATCAGTGCTAAATCTGTAAATATTGTACACACATTTAAATCCATAGCAGCCTATACAACCTTTTCACACATATGCACTCCCCAACACCTGGAAAAACACTGATGGGTGGAGTAAACTCTTTAACCATAACCACAATCTTTCCCTAACCTTAAAATGTTTTAATTGCCTAAACTCAACCAATCAGTGTTCGGTATTGCGGGTTCTGCTTTGCTCTGTGGATTTCTGGATATCCTGAGTCGTGAGTACTGTGTGTACTGCCTCTTTTAGTTGGATATCAGTTCCTGTGTATGGACCTTATTTCCTGTGCTTCTGGCTACCCGAACCGAACCGAACCCGGACTCATATGTATATGCATCAAGTTGCCTACCTGCCTGTGTGTGTGTATATAGTTAAATAAACCTGTGAAACCCTGCTACAAGCATCCTCTTCTGTCTGCGCTTGGGTCCTCTCCCTGAGATGCCCCGTAACATTGTAAGTGCTACAACCAGGATCTTTCCCTAACCTGAAGGTTTGAGAACTACTAATACTACTATTACAGATTACAAGATACAAGATTACAGATTCTGTCAACTAATGCTTTTTTCTGTTAAGTTTTCTTCTGTCCAACTGATATCACAATTAGTCAAATCAAATTAAATTGATTTCTAAATGTATTCTTCCAAACATTTTATTATTCAAAGAGAAAACATATCACACAAACACATATCAGAAATGCACCTTTAGTCTCTAAGTCACTAAATGGATGTGCTGTTGTATGTGTTTAATTGACAACTGAGCTGTCATATTGGCTGTTCACTCTTCAGACCAAAGCAATTGCCAATCACAGAAGTGACACTGCCCTGTTTGTCTGTGGGATGAAAAGTAGCATCATGAAATAAAACATAGATTGGAAAAAATGGCGTCATGCATGTATGACCTGCAATAAACTCTATTGTGAAAGGAAGCTGGATGAAACAGCATTTCATAATAATAGGCTGAGTTTGAGAGTTTGATTTGATCATTTCACAATTTGAATGTGCATTAAGGGTACTCAGTTTGGGAGGTGACTGGCTGTTGGTCGTGAACATGTGTGCCCTTCCAAACAGTGTCAGTGCCAGTGGAATTGGGATGGAAATTTATGCAGTAGAATGAGGTGTGAATACATCCATACCTACTGAGGCTCCCTGTTCCTGCCCAGGTGTTTCCACACAGCTCTCTGACAGCAACAGGCAATTATACACATGCCAAAAAGTTGCAAACAGCTCGCGAAATACCTCCCAGAGAAACCTGTGGTTTGTCAGTTTGTGTTTAAAAGTCTGTCAAAGCAGCACATTTTGAAGACAATCCTCCTTAAATTGCAAGAACAGTTGAATGACTGGCTTCTAGATGGCGATTCATTTTGGGTTTGGTCTTATTAAAGCATAGATTATTTTGTGATTTTATCTAATTTTCTTTTCTTCTTTCTTTTTCTTCCAGTTTTTTATTTCAGGATTTGATACTCATAGAACTGACCATATTTTTCAGCGTATTTTGTGTGGCAGTGTGCTGGTTTTGTTGTGCCAGCCAATGCTGCTGAACAAATAAGAGAGACTCTCAGTGGAAGATAAAAGGACAGGCATCAACAATTTTCATTTAAAAATTGTGAATAAAAACATCTCATCAAAAACTTCCCTTTCAGGCCAGATAGCAGAAAATGGCAGCAAATCAATGAGAGGAAAAGAGAAATTAGAATGTTGATTAAATTCTCTTTTTTTTATTATAAAGACAACATGATATTTTTGTGTTTCCATATCTGTAAGACAGATATGAGGAAGTCAAATTCATCATAAATAAGTCTATGTTTCTGAGTATATTTTCAATAGAAATGTATCAAATACTACAAAAAGAAAACTCTCAAACAGTCAAGCCAGTAATCTCAGTAGCTGACTAAGGGAGCCATTAGCATTGATAAGCAACCCTATCAGCTCCCACTGATACAGCATAATTGCGGCCATTTTGTTATAATAAAATGTAAAAATCTTAATATTCTTTTAAAATCTCCAGCACATACTTCATATTAATGCCATCTTACAGCATAATGATGTCAATATGGAGATTTCCTGCTAATGAAGTCCTTCAAAAATTCCACAATTCAAATCTTAAAGTAACTAAAGTTGTTACACGTATGGACTTTGTGAGTTGGTATGATCTCTTTCTTATATATTTTCGTGGACTATAAGAGCATGAACTGAATGTGTGTTTTGCTGTGTCACGAGTGTTTGTTGATCTGCCAGGCCAAAGATGCATGTGACAATCATTGCACCTGTGAATTGACAGTTAATTATCATGCCAGCTGAATCTCATCACTCTAGTGATCCTATTCGCCAGTGAGCAGAGGCGTTCTCCATAAGAGGCTCGCAGCACATTCAACAGGAGCAAGACATTGACCAGGACCATGGGGAAGCACAAGGAACGGAAGGGAAACTGCAGAGGGCGAAGGAGTCACCAGAGACGCACAGGAAATCCGGAGACGTATATGGAGAGTGCAGTGGCACTACGAACAGCGTTGTACCCGGAACGAGAAGTGAGGGACGCTGAAAAGGGACGGACCGCCGGAGGGGAACACAGATACGCCGGCCCGCTGGAGCTGCCCTCCCCACTGTTAAGAAGCTGTCGCCTGCCGGATCGATGCCTGCGATCCCCAGAGTTAAGGGAAGTAACGATCTTAAAATATTGTGACCGCCCTAGATCTACCGTGGTATTAGCGGGTGAAGCACTGATCTTGTTGTTTCTCCCAGCAGTGATGGATCCATCACGTGGCTCCCTGGGAGTAAGGGAGCCGAGACAGAACTGATTAGTGACACACCCTATTAGTGCTCTGCTGGAGCAGGCCCTTCTGAGGTGTTCAAGCCTATTCTAAAGACTGTACTGGACTATTAGGTTTCTCATGCACCCATTGCTCTATGTATACAGCTTGTTTTAGATACTGTGAATTTTAAAGGTTATTTATGATTGCACATGTTCGCTTGTCATTCTCTCTGTGGTGGTGTGGCTGGGAATCCTGAACCTAAAAATATTCTGGTGTTAGTGATTTGACTGGTTACATTAGTACCAGCCTCGAGCCCGCGACAGTAACACAATCTTCCGCTTACAAATGAAAAGTTGATTTTTATAAGCAATAAAACAAACCCTTGCTCATTTCAATACACCCAGGGTTTTTTCTGCTACAGCCTTACTTGGTTGGTATGACCATACACTGTATATAAAGATGGACTGCATGATGGCTCCCAAACAAAACATCTTGATCGCCCCCTGGTGGCCGGCTGCAGTATAGGTCATAAACCCACCCCCTCTATGTTAGTGGATGGGACAAACTGATAAGTCAAAGTACACGTCAAATAAAATGTTCCCAAAGATGGTTTGTCATTTTAGGTAGTTCTTATAACTGATGTTTGTTCAAGTGTTTATTTTTCTGATAAGTTTGGTTTTAATTCGTTATTTGATGCTATAAAAAGGGGGTGAGACGTCATGGTTGACAACTTGTGGTGTGCTCGCCCTTGGCTCGGGCGGGTGTATAGGTGGGACCTTGATAACGAGGCTCCATCGTGGATCACTACTGCACAGACTCTGGCTCCAAATGACATCACTAGCGCAAGATGGCAGCTCCCGTACCTGGGATATTTTGGCTTCATTTTGTACAGTAGGAGGAAGTGGAGAAGCGTCATCCATCTTTATATACAGTCTATGGGTATGACCATACAACTTTTTTCACATAAGTAGTAGTTCTAACCACCATCTGTAAACACACTTTAATTAAAATTGGAGTTCCCCTTGAAGTTGAGTAATCATTTTCTGCATGCAGCACAGTATCACTTCCCTATTAAATATAAAGCCCCTTCCTCCTCATCAACATGAGTAAATTGCAGTTATAGTGTGTTTCACACTACAGAGATGCCATATACACTACTCATTTCACATAAAACACACAGGGATTTTAGGACTTAGGAGTCAGGCACAGGGTGCCTGACTCCTAAAGTGCAGCTCTTGATCTTTCGTATGTTTGTGTGGGTGGGTCTTAAATAAGAATTTTGACTCTAAATATGATTTGTCTTGGGACTTGCGACCTGCTGGAGGCCTGCCAGCACCCACATGAATCTGTCAACTTGTTTGCTCTTTGATCAGAGCCCTCACTATTTGCTACAGAGGTTGTCACTGCTGGTGAGTGTGAGGCAGCAAAGGAACAGGACCCAAATGCAGACAGGCGAGGAGGACAGGCTAATTTAGGTGATTTATTGAAAAATGAATGCTTATAGGCAGGTATAAGTAGGAGACAGACAGACAGAGGTTCATGTTTTGGCTAGAAAGCAGCAGAATGAGGTACATGGCAACTTTGATGGTCTGGCAGGGAATGACTGGAAGTGGGCCCATATATGAACTGAGGCGCTGATGAGGGAATGAGATGCAAGTGAGGAGGTGGGCAGGGAAGGCCAGGCAACTGCAGAGCAGATGAGGGAAGTGGGAACAGGAGTGTAGACGGGTGGGGCCGTCAGGTGATGGGGAAAGGAGGGAAATTCCGAGGGCATCTGGTGGATGGATGGAAAATGGCAATGAAGGGATCTGGGGAATTAGGAATGTGACTGGAGATGAGGGACAGAGAGACAGACTGTTACCCTGTCTAACATCTGATCATTGAGTCTAATATTTTTTGTGCAGTACCTCAGGAGAATCGGGAGCAGATTCAGCCCTCAGACCAGCTTCCCCAGTGCTGCACTCTTCTTTATGTGGGGGGTTCTGAAGGCCTTTCCCAAATGCTCCAGAAAGACCCCCCTCTCGCTCATCTTGCTTGTCTTCCAACATGCTAACAATTCAAATCAATTCAGTTTTATTTATATAGCGCCATATCATAACAACGTTATCTCAGGGTACTTTGTCATAAAGAGCAGGTCTAGACCGACTCCTTATGTGTACAGAGACCCAACAATTCCCACCAAGAGCGAGCACAAGCATGATATGTACAGTATCAGCATGTTAACATGCTCAAAATGACAATGTAAACATGCTGATGTTTAGCAGGTGTTTACATGGTCAACATCTTAATTTAGCGTGTTAACATGCTAACATGTGCTAATTATCACTAATCACAAAGTACAGCTGAGGCTAATGGGAATGTCATTAGTTTTGCAGGTATTTGGTCATACACCAAAGTATTGGACACATTGAATTTTGACTTGATGATGGCGCTAGATGAAAAGTCAGAGGAAATTATTACAGTTCATCCTGAGTAGGACATGAATGTCTATATCGAATTTCATGGGAATCCATCCATAATTTCCTAAATATTAGAAGAAAGGTCAGGGGATCACTAAAGGACCAAAGACGTTAGGATACATCCTCTGGTGACCATGAGTATGTACACAATTTCACAGTAACCCATCCAGTACGGTTTACAATCTTTCAGTCTAGACCAGAGTGGTGGACCGACCAACATTAAACGTGTTTACATGCACTGTAGAAACCTGAGCTGTGTACTATGAAGCAAGTTCAACATAGGTTTTGTCAAGCCAGCTAATACAAAGACAGCCTGGCTAAAACCCCAATCAGAAATAACGGGTTTCACAACGGTGATTATCAACTTTCTTTGTTAACCCAGGTTTTCTTCATCAGGCTCTCGTTTGTGCATCCATTGACTCTTCATCCACACATAATCACGTGCCGCCTACTTCAGTCAAGAAGAACAGGTTGTTAAAATGGAGAGCTATGAAGAATATAACAAAATTATTATGGCATAAAGCAAAACTGTTACTGCAAATAAGGCAAGAGAGGAATGCTGGCAGAAAATTGCTAATCGTGTAAATTCGTAAGTTAATATATTTATTTTACCACTCGATGCACTCTCAATGGCTCCTGTTTATTTATTTATTTTATCTGTGATAAATACCAATAGATTAATCATTTTCTAAATGGTGTTCTATTAGCTGGGGTACCAGCAGTGTGAAATGGACTTGGTAGCAAATCAGGACCAAGCATAAAAACAATCCAAAGTGGTATGTAGTTGCTGTGCCTTCATCATTCTTTTAGTGTATGGATGATATGCTGTGAATTTAAGATTATGGAAAAAGGGTTTCTGGAGAAAGCTGACTGTAACCTGGTTACATAAGTGCATGCAAGTGTGCCGATTGTGAATGCAATGTGGTTTTGCAGTGGAAGTGGGGGCTTCCAACCCTTGACCCACCACAGGGTGGACCGCCACATGTTTTACACCTGTGGAAAATCGTGCACATGTCACATAAATAAAGCAAGCTGTCCAGTGTGCTGGTGATCCAGTTTGGGGTACTAAGTTGGAAAAATAAGCCTTCAAGCCTGGTATAAATGTTATAAAAAAATAATTGTAGAACTTAACTGATTGTAGAAACTAAGATCACTCTTTTCCTTCCTGACAAGAACACAATTCAGGGGGGAAGATTAATTCACTCATTATTTCTTTGAAGAACTCCACAGTAAACCAAGTTACGCACAAAGGCAATCAGACAAATAACCCAACCCACCCTTCTAACCACACATACATACAGTATAAGTATCCATCAGCAGTGGCTGTTAAAAGAATGAAAGCGCTCAACAGCTCTAGATGATGTCCTAATACACTCCATGCCAGAGGCCTTGGCAATTACTGAAACTAGCAGAGAAAGAATGAAAACATTGGAGGGGAGCACAACAATGAATGATAAGTGAGTGTGGTCGCTCTGCCACTAATGAGATGCGCAGAAAATTAGATTTGCAGTTTCCCTCAGAATGCTGTTGCGGTAGAGTCGGAGCCGTGGGCTTAATAAATGACCTTGGTGTTAATGCATCTGTGACTCTCTTCCACTCCCTCACATCCTCAGAGTATTGACTTTTTCCTTCACTGTGTTTATTTGGATTTCTCATTATCTTGATATTTTCAGAGAGGCTCGTCTTAGCTTATTGAAATCCTTTGCTTCTGTGACTCGTGGAGTCATGCTCGGAGAGAAATCTTTTGTGAGGGAAAGAAAATACTTAGACACCTCAGGACTTCAGCAGCTTTGACAGTGAATTATAGTATTTAGCCTGAAAAAGCTTTGTCTATAATTTTTCACAGTACGATATGAACTATTCCATTATTGTGAGAAATGTCAATGTAAGATGGCGATGATTTATTTAATAGTTTTTATGCTTACTTCAGTTCATATTCTTGGAAGGCACAAGGGTCAGTTTAGATACTCTCAGTGGTGCACCTGTAGAAGTTGCAGAGTATCCTGGAGTTCATGCTGAGCCTCCTCAGCCTGTGGAGGAAGAAGAGCCTTTGCCTTGCTGTTTTTGTGATGGTGTTGGTATGGTGAGTCCAGATCAGGTCCTCGCTGATGTGAACCCCAAGAAACCAGAAACTGCTCACTCTCCACGTAGTCCCGTTGATGGTGATGGAGGCTTGCCCTTCTCTCTGTCGTTTCCTGTAGTCCACGATCAGCGCCTCTGTTTTGCTGACGTTGAGATGGAGGCTGTTGTCCTGGCACCAAGATATCAGAGCTCTGACCTCCTCTCTGTTGACCCTCTCATTGTCATGGTGTGGACTCTTTGTTGTTTTTCTAGTTTTGGTCTTGTCTCGTGTTCCCAGTGTTTTCCCGCCTCCTGTGTCCACCCTCAGTGTTTTCACCTGTGTTCAGTCACCCACCTGTGTTTGATTACCTTGTTAGTCTCTCTCCCTTATAAGCCTGTGTTTTCCCTTCGTGCCTTGTCGGTTCATTGTCAATGTGCTCCATGTCGTGTGTGCTATGTGCTACCTGCCTGTTTCCCCGCGTGTTTTCCTGCCTGTTACCTGCCTGCCTACCTGCCTGCCTGTTCACCTGCCTGCCTACCTGCCTGTCTATACTCGTGAGAAACAATAAACCTTGTGAAGCAACTCCTGCCTGCGTGGTCTGCGCTTGGGTCCTTCACTTACCTTCACCCCTGACACTCATCGTCGCTGGTGATCAGGCCGATGACGGTCGTATCATCAGCAAACTTAATGATGGTGTTGGAGCTGCGTGTGGCCATGCAGTGCTGAGAGTCGGGGTAGAGGATGTGTTGCTGCCTATCTGTACAGCCTGGGGTCTGCCCCTCAGGTCAAGTCCAGGATCCAATTACAGAGAATGGTGTTGAGTCCCAGATCTCTGAGCTTGATGACAAGCTTGGAGGGTACAATGGTATTGAATGCTATAGTCAATGAACAGCATTCTCACATATGTGTTCCTTGAATCATGTGGGGACTACAGACTGAATTGTAAATGTCTGTGAAGACATCTGCCAGTTGATCTGCACACACCTTGAGAGCTTGGCCAGGGATGCCATCAGGTCCAGGTGCCTTGAATGGATTAATCCTTTTCAGGGATTTGCACACATCTGCCCTGGATATTGCTAGAGGGCAGGGGTCCTGGGCCCAAATTATGGAAAACCCTGCGTTATCTTTGGAATTCATTCTGAAGTCACATTTCTACTGTCACACAGTCCTGTGGTTGGACTGCTTTGTTTTCATATCACAAAATTGCGCATTATCATATCTACCTGCTGATTGTGATAACTGTCAAGATTGGGATCTCCCACAGCAACAATCCCCTTTTTAACATTAAGGTACAATACACCTCATTTTCATCCTGTTTATCTGTTCATTATTATCTATGACATGAAGTTCTGTTAAGTTGTGACTAATAATGCTCAGTATTTCTTTGCAACCACTTTGTGACACCAGAGAACATAAAAACATATACACCAGGTTCAGTAGAGTGCTGCATGAACTGCTGTCAGTCACCAGAATTAGATTTTCCACCATGGGTCCTTGTAGTGCTGATGATACAGGATGACATTACCAAAACTGCCCAATGAATGTCAGTCCATATGACTAAAGGGTTTATTCTTCTTAGTTTGTTTGTAATAAGTCAGATTGAACATGAAACAAAGCAGAACTAAAAGGCAACAATATGTCATTTCTGTAGTAGCGTGGTGTTGTTTTACCATTGCAAAACAGCAGGAACATGACCACAGTTTTTCTCTAAACTTAACCAAGCCTTCACCACAGAGGTGGCAGATCGTCTGGTTACATTGTAACCTTTGTTCTCTGAGTGAAGCGACTATCTCTCCGTTACATATTCTATATGTACGGGGTCAGAAATCCTGTGAGGAGGCAGTGCAGCCCACAAACCCAGTTCACAAACAACAAGTAACAAACTATGTCCTCCTGCATCTCCTGTTACTCTTTTGAGCTACTCTGTCAATCCCTGCTATATTATAAACTTCCTCTTCTTTTCCATCCAAAACGTCATAGGAACAAACACATTTTATGGAATGAGGAGAGGTAAGTCAGATGTTGTTTATCTATTGTTTTTTTTTTTACTATGATAATCATATATGTTCTTGTTAACATGTCTGGAATTATATATTTAGTTCTGAAAGCAGTTAAATTATTTGTGTTTTGAAATAATCGTCTAATAATAATCGTCTAATAGTCATTTTATGAAAGTCAATTATAGTGGACACCAAGAGCATCTTAATGGACTTAATGACTCTCCACATTGTTGTAGGAGACAGAACTGAAGCAGAGCGGATTCTTTGCCAGATAGTTGGGGGAAATTCAGATTTGGACTGCATTTACAGTGCCAGCCACTAAGAATTGCTGCACCCAGCCGAAGGCTCTTTGGCTGCCACAAGTTAAATTGCACAGAAACGTTTCTCTCACACTATATAGTCCAGAACACAGGAATTTATTACTAAATTTACTATCTTGCTCTCGCCCCAGACACATCTGACCAACAAGTGAAGTGAACGTTCTCACGTGGTTTGCAGTGATGCATTTTGGTTCGCTTGGATTTTTACACTCTGTGAAAAGAAACTGAACCAAGGGGAAAACGCTCCAAGTTTACAAACTCATCAAGTGATTTGGACCAGAGCAAACCAACTATATGTGTGAAAATACCCTTACACCCTTACTTATACTACACTGTGTCCACTAGAAAGTGTGTAGTGATCCCATGACAGTCTGCCTTCCACGGGATTAGTGCTATACTCCTCTCTGTTTTGTTGTATTAGTATTTGTTGTGACACTTGGACAACATTGGTTGAGAACAGCTGGTTTCTAAATAATTTGTAAACATACATCTGGACTCTTTAAAGAGAACCCAGTAGTGTTGGTGGGTATCTGTGTTGTGTTTAAGCTAGTAAACTAACATCAATCCAAAAAAGCCCAGACATCATTTTCCCTAGTTTTAGGTAATGCTTTCTTCAAAGTCTGCATTCAAGACCATGATTATGTCCTACAGGTCAACAACACTGTCTGTTCAAAATCAGTTTCAAATGTAATTCTAAGGATATGCTAATAAAGGCTCTTGACATGAGCTAAGGTAGCATGTGCTAGGCTAGGCTCAGTTAGAGAGAACCTTGTTTATTTAGAGAAGGATGACTAATGCCATGCTAAACTGGTTGGGCTGTATTACAGTATTGAAAACAGGATTTAACCAGTCCTGCTGTGGATTATGGTTACAGAAATGTTCTATAAAAGCATAAAACTCAGTGTCATGAGATAAGATGAAAAAGTTCCAATTTGAGAAAACCATTCGTATTTACGCCTTTGGTGTGAAGTTACACTGGGTACAATTTACAATATTTGGAATCAGCACAAAAGATCTCGTCTCGTTTCTGGTTGAGTGTCTGTTTTCAAGAGAGAGGCTGAGGGCAATGACATAGCTAGCCAATTAAGGTAGTGGCTCATGAATAATGTTATTTCTTTACAGTAATGGGCCCCAAACAACCAAACAACTTTGATAAAATGGATTCATTAAATTGTAAAAATACATTTCTCTCTCACACATCAGCAACATACTGGGCTCAGGTCATACTTTGCTGTAGGCTTTATGAGTCGGCTTTACCAGGCGATCAAGCCAAATCTTTACAACCAGGCAGAGAGGCATTGGTGTATTTAATTTAATAAGATACAGATTTCACACAGACACACATTTGCACACGTTAAAATGAATCAGTAAGATATTGGTTTGTCTTTTCAAATATATCATCACTACAGCGTGTTAATTTGTGTGTGAGTGTTTGAGTACATGCTAGTTTGGGTCTCCTACGATATTTGCATAAGTAAACTGGAATTTGAATATTGACTCTGGAAAAGGAACTTGTGACTCAAAATCTATTAGTTCTGTTTCTTTATTTCTAATTTTGCCTCTCTGCCTGGACGGAGGGAGTGGGCAAAATAATCTTTCAGTTACCCATATGATTTTCACTTTTCAATTTTCAAAAAAAATTTAAACACACAAATCATAATTTTTTATTACTGCTATTTATTTGCTGTTGATAAGTGCATTTTTGTTGTAAAATAATGCTGTAAGTACTGTATATGCTGCTGTAAAGCCTTTGTAGTTATCAGAATGTGTGAAAATGTCTCACTTCTTTCATTCTGAACATGTCATTTGTCTTTCAGAGTTTGTGTCCATTTCACTTAATTGTAAGACTGTGTTGGCTGAACACTGTGTTGCTTCATTCCAAATCACAGCCATTGTCTTCCTCCCTGCTTGGCCATGCAGCCACAGTGGCCAGGCCTCTGTGTGAAGCCCACACCAGTAATCTATATTTCATAGGCCCTCTCAATGAATAGGTGAAAGTGTGGTGTTGCCAGCAAGCCTCACCTCAGGACAAACCACACTCTTGCTAGAGAATGTTGGATTAATCGCTAATAATGCAAAAAAGGAGCCTGAAGCTGGCAGCCAGCAAGCTGCAAACTCAACATTCTCACATTCTTTTCCTTGCTTACTTTCTCTTCCCTTCAGTTTGCTGAAGCAGCAGGTTAATAGATTATGAATCTCCACTGATTAGAGCATCCAAAACTCATGGCCCACTGATGATGCTGTCTTCTTGGTATGTCTGAGAGACTGTGGGTGGGGAGTCAGATTAGACCAGTACATGCGATACTATACTGGCCTTTAATTACAAATCTCACATCAGTCATTGTGCTTCACCTCAGATATGTTGGAGGAGCTTCTTTATGAGAGGCAATATATAGAGGATAGAAACAACCCAAATTCAAAACTCAAACAAAGATGTTGAACGCTAAGTCAAATATTGTCCATCTTTAATTATACAAAGACCTGCAAACTCCTTTTGACAAAATTTGCCATTTTCCATGAAACATATGGCACCCGCATGACTTGTGTGGATCTGAACACTTTTTTGTTCCAGGGGCAGGGGGTGGAAACAGTGCATAGGGTTATCACTGCAACCTTATTGCCAGAAAAGGAAGTCAATATTGGATGATTCTTGGAATACTTAAAAAGTTTTGAGTCCTGCTTTCTACAATATTGGCACATGGCAACTATGGTTTGGTAATGGTTAAGGAAAGATCGTGATCATAGCAAATAAACTACGGTTAAGGTTCTCAGGGCAATTCAAAGACCCACCTGTACAGTACTTGATTACCTCATGCAGGATCCTACTTGACTGCAAGTTTGGAATCGCAGCTAGCTGTCACAGTTCTACCGTGCCTCCTATTGTTTCTTGGTGTTTTCCCTTCCTCTCGTTTCCCTGTGTTGTCTCTCCCTGTGTGTGTGTATGTACAGGTCTGTCAGTCAGCATGGCACCCCGCCTACTTCCCATATGCTCCCAGATTATCAATCAGTCTGCACACCTGCCACTCATCACCTTCTCCAGCCTGCTTGCTCCTCTGCTCGTCCGAGCTGGTACACTCACCACATGGTCTGGCAGCCAGCTTGACTCACCTGCCTTCTCCAGCCTGCTTGCTCCCCTGCTCGTCCGAGCTGGCACCCTCCCCACACAATCTCCAACCAGTCCCACTCACCTGCCTTCTCCAGCCGGCATATCCACCAGCCCACCATTCTTCTGTGTTCCAATAAATCATAAACTCACTAAACCCTTTTGAGTCTGTGTTTTGCGCTTGGGTCCGACAAGTTCTTTTCGTAACACTAGCAGTGTAAACTGAGGTAAGCCCTTATTTTTTTGATTCCTAACCCTTTAAATGTTGCTGTTTAACTAAGCTACAGTAACATACCTTCTCTGGAGTGTATTGCAAAGTGTAATCTGGCTCTAATCCTTCTATATGGGATGGAATTCGTTTCTCAGGAGATTGTATCTTTTCTATGTAAAACCCCACACACCAGCACACCTCAACTCTCAGGAAAAACAGCAATTTTATCACACTCGCTGCCTGGAACACCACAGCTACTATATTTTACTACTTATGTGTGTCGAAACAATGTGACACTATGTGATGTGGTCAGTGTATGTTGCACTAAAAGTGAAGGAGTTTTACTGCAAACCATTCTTTAGTGCAGCAGAGTGAATTTCAGAATCACTCAAAAAACGATTATTTGTTTAGTTCACAAAACATCAGATAACAATGACAAATGCCTCTTTCCCACAGCCCAAAGTTGTCTTTAATTTTTTCTCCGCCATTGACGAGATATGAAGACTTTTCAGTAGGGGGCACTGTTACGGATTTTGTGAAATAGTACAGTACTTCCAGGTCCAAACACAAGTGAAGAATAATATCCACCGGAAACCGGAAGGAGAGAGTAGAGTTTTACGCACAAGTAACATTTTGCCAAAGATGCAGCAGCATGTAAACTGCGAAATGCCAGCGCCTGCGAAAAGGTCGCGCAAGCCTTGGAGATGTTGATGGACTCAGACTCCGATAATTCATGCTTTGATCAACATTCTGAATCTGATCGGGGTGAAGTAGCAAACAAGTCTGGTGGCCCGACACTGAAATATACAAATGAAGTTACCATATGGAAGTGAGAAATTTAACTAAATGACTCAGTCCTGTCTATGTCAGGGTGGGTGACATAGACAGCATGAACAACATGTGTTTCCCCTTTTATTTTCATGTCAAAGTACACCAGAATACAATTTACATGTTACAATTGGGAAGATTTTCTTCCATTTGGGATGTCCCCGATCTACAGGGGTTCGGTTTTGGAACTGTCACCCTTTTCATTCCACTTGAGGTTTTAGGCCTGATAAAGGCATGATAAAGGATTCTAAATCTTATCCTCATGTGACAGCATGTGTGTACTGGTTGCAGAGGAGACATCAGACCACAGTATGTGTGGAACAGCTTATATTGGAAAATCTGACTCCTTTAATCAACAATATTGTAATGCTGTGTTTAATTGCTTGTTACACACAGTTTGGGCCCTCATTTTCTCTTTTGTTAATTAAATTTAGCACTTGGGGCTTGTTCCTAAAAATTTAAAAGTAGCTGAGGTTAGCAGAAAAACAGCCACAGGAAATTTAACACAGCCATTGTCTCTCACCTAATGCATGCTGGGATAGACTCCAGCTCCCTGAAAACACTGAACAAAGAATGCATGGATGGATGCAATGGTGGTTGAGGATGGCAAAGGGGCTGAATACGCCTTTGCCATCCTCCTCCACCATTGCACCATGTTGGTGGGGCCACAGCCCACTGGAAAGAACAATGATGATTATCTTTATGACGCAATTGTATCTGGGGTTTTTTTTTGTTAATGTATCTTTGTCTGTCTTCGTGCATGACACATGCACAACAGGGACCCACTTGTAATGACATTGCTCCATAGCCCTATTAGAGGTCAAAAACTCCACAGGATACCTTAAGTGCTTCAACATAAACTGCAACTCCCATACAACATCCTACATGCAATAACATTGAAAAATGTACAGTGTTTGCACCTGCAATTTTCAGTGTAAGCGAGCACACTTAGTTAATTTATTTTGTAAATGTGTTTTTGGAAGAGGATGCCTGAATGTAAGAATATTTGAGTCTATGAAGTTCTTCTTTATTTGTCCTAGTGTTCCTTTGTTCATTTATTACTTTATGCACCAGAGAAGTCTTGTTTTCATGCCCTCATAGCACAGAGATTGTACAAGTACATGACGAGGACACTAGCTCATTCTGTAGGTTAGCGTTAATTGTTTATGTGTTTTAGCAAATTCACAAATGTAATGTAAAATGTTACTGGAGTGTGACTTTCGAGTTAAAACAACCTATGTGTAATACAATATTTCCCGTATAGTGACTTTTACTGTGTGTCATAGTTGTGTGTTACAGCATCATAGAGTGACAGAGAATGTAGCAGTAAAAACTGTGTGTGTGCATACTTGTGTTGTGGCGATAGCTAACTGGTTGTGACATTGTTTTCATTGCTGCTGCTTTACTCCACATTCCATACACATATCTGCTATCATAACAAGTGCTGAGCTGTACACACACACTTAACAAATGGCTGAGGGATGTATTCTTTGCCCTTTGACTTTCTCTGTGACCCCTCCGAGGTTTTCACTTGACAGGGCAGCAAAAAGGGTTTTCACTTTAAATCTCCTATGACTTACTCCTATTAAGCTACAAGCTATTTTTATTCAATGAATCACATCTCTTAAATTCTTATTTGTTATTAAGTTGTGAGGAAATTAAAAGAGATAACCAGAATCAAGTGATACAGCATCACTGGTACAATCATCATCATGCCTACTACAACACCAGAAAACCCACGCAACCCTGCAATCCCTTAAAGCACGAACCGGAATCAATACAGCAATTAAAATTGTATTTTATTGTACAGGTAGCTTAGAAACTGTGGAGGGGTTAGTGGAGAGCTTTGAAATCCTTTAGCATGTGTGGTCCTGCATCTTGACTGAATCGTCGGGTGTGTGCGTTCTTATGATTAAAATATCTGCTAAATCTGTCACTATATCTGTGGTCTCCTACGTTTTTAAAATCAGTTAAGATTTGAAAGTCCTCATGTGTGCACCATAGATAACTCAACAGGGACCACTGGAAACATTCCAGTAGGACTCCTTTACACGGCTGGACTATCAGAATATCTAGCCAGAGTCTTAAAGTAACAAAGAGTCAGCATTCCTACCACCTGGAACTAAACTTAGACAGGAGGATCACGTCAATTTGTTATGCATTGTTAGTGTAATGTCAGACATAATGGCTTCTTAAGGCCCAGACAGAACTAAAATTAAAGGGTTACTCAGTAATTTAACTTTTATATTTTATTATTCATATCTTTATTTAATCATTGTGTTTGAGTGTCCTCTGTGTTGCACTTGAACATCCTCTATTTTAGACCCAAGAACAGCCAAACCATCTCAAAAGACAAAAACATCATGTAGTCTGATCTTGGCATTATGCAGACTGACCTAAAAAGAGCTCTTCAGTCAGAACACCTGGGTATACAGGGTATTAAAATACTTATCCAGGCATTATGAAATGAATTAAAGCATTAAACTGTTTTCATGGGCTTCAAGCAACTATCAGAAGGGGAAGACTTTAAAACTGTGGGTGCACACATTTTATCTGAGGCTGCACTATACCCTGAGATGAACCAATTCACACTTTAAATCCCTCTAGTTCTTCATTAAAATCTGCATATTTCTGTCCTCTATTGGTAATGCTTGGAATTGGAAATTCAGCTTTTACATGGGGTGAACTTACAGTCAGCTGTAGAAATTTAGCTTTCGTCCATCTTCACCATTATTGCCACTGTCACTGTCATCCATTATGATAAAACACCCACCTAGTCAGTGATTGCAGGTGCTCTAGCCGTTCCCACTCTGCATAAATTCTGTAGAGTCCGGGCAGCTGGGGTCCTTCTGCAGAGACATCTTCATGGATTCATCAGCCATGGATGGAGGGGTGAGGGTGAGAAGGGTAATGCAATGTTTGTGTTGGGCAGTTTGTGGGGAAGGGGGCCGCTTACAAGACATAAAAGACTCTGTGAGAGGTGACTGTGTGACCTTGGCTTAGTCTGCCTCCTCATTCAGAATGGGAAGGGGGGGGCTGTCAAACTCAAAAGGGATCCAAGTCTTTCTCTGTGTCTGCCTCTCTTCTTTCTCTCTTTTGTTTCTCTCTCTCCTGCCTTTAAACACTTGTCCTGACAAGAGTATTTAGCTGGAGGGGGAAGCATATCACATCTGCAAAGAGATGTTTTCATCCCACACAGAGAGAACACAAGACATCTCATCCTTTTTCCCCTCTATCTTTCTCTTTTTGGTTGTTTGTCACCAGTGGCGGTTGCACTTTGATGGCAACTGTCAGTTACCATTGTTTTTCCTCTGCTTCTCTAACATGAACTGCTCACTGGTAATAACATGTCAGTGTCATGTTTACAGTTTGTTGCACTGCTCATTTTTCAAGTAATATTATTGACTTTGAGTCTTTCCATTTTCCATTTTTACTTCCATTACAAAACATTTCAGAGGAAAACATTGGACTGTTTACTACATTTATCTAACAGCTTAAGTTAATTTGCATATTACAGGGGCACATGAAGTTCAGTTTACTTGTCAAAATCCGTTCTTATTATATAATATACTATTTATCCATTAGGAACTTCACGTGTGTAAAAATGTCGCCTGTCCAGTTATGTACACATAACTGACATAACAAAGAGTAGACAACATATAAGTGCAGCTTAAAGAGTTTAAGATGTCCACCAGTGGGGTTAAGTGTGCTTAAAAATAGCCATAAATAAATAATAAATAGGGTCACGCACCCAAGCTAGCTCAGGCATTAATGAGTCTGATGGAAGTAGGCACAAAGCTTGACATGGCTCACTTGGTCTTGAATGGGAGTGACCTGTATCTGCGGCCTGAAGGTAAGTGGCTGTATTGATTGTGTAGTGTGTGTGATGTCCGAGGCGATTTGTAGACATTTCAATCCATGCGCTGTAGATGCTACTTAGTGGTTCTCGGTCCAGTCCAATTATTTTGCTGCTCATTCTGATTATTTTGTTGAGAGGATTGAGGTGGATGTTGCTCAAAGCACCAATCCAGACTGTTATGTTGAAGGTGATGATGGATTCAATGAAGCACATATAGAAAGCTTGTAAGACTGATTGGTGAACTTGGAGTTTCCTCAGAATTTCACTGGTGATTTCACTGTTTGAAAGTGAGTTTGTGGGTCAATTGTGGTGCCAAGATATTTGTATGCCTCCACTCTCTCCATGGCCTGGTCAATGACCTCCAGTGTAGGGATGTGAGCTGTCCATGACGAAAATCAATGACCAGCTCCTTGGTCTTGGAGGGATTGAGGTCAAGGCAATTCCCCCAACACCACTCTGAGAACATGTCCATCTCAGCTTGGAGCTGCTCCTCAGAGTTAGTGGTGTCCACAATGACTGTGTCATCTGAGTATTTGATGTAGATTTCTAGGTCTGAGCTTCAGCAGTTATCAGTGTGGAGAGTGAAGAGCACAGGTGAGATTACAGAGCCCTGTGGGGCTCCATTGGAGATGGTTCAAGTAGAGCTGAACTGGCCATTGATTCTGACTACTTGGTGTGGGCTTTGTATGCATTTTTAACAATTCCATAACAGAGGTGCCCTGGGGGCGCATGTGATATACTGCTGATAAGTCGGGAGTGTTTTCTTCAGCCTACAGCCATTGAAATCCCCAAGGATGAGGACAGGAGAGTCTGGAGATGTGTGTTTCATACGATGAACACACATAGCTGTAGCCTCTGACGCTGTAGCACGCTCTGATGTATTATGTTGCAAGATGGTGGGATGTAAACAAGCACTAGAGCAAGCTGACTGAACTCTCAAGGGAGATACCTGGGTCTAAGGGCGTTTTCACACCCAAGCTGTTTGGTTCGGTTATAACGAACCCTGGTGCATTTGCCCGTTTAGTGCGGTTCGTTTGGGCAGGTGTGAACACAGTAATAGCACTCAGATGCGGACAAAAACAATCGTACAGAGACCCATTAGAAGAGGTGGTCTCAGTCCGGTTCCAAACGAGCTCTGGAGCAGTTTGTTTGTGGTGGAAATGTGATCCGATCTCGATCCAATCTGTGGTGTACGCAGTGTAGTCTGCAAGTTTGAGTTAAACGGCTCCTGTAGCCAGGTGTGCTTTGCAGTCTGTGATGTGGCAAAGCACGCAACTGTTTCTAGTAGTAGCAGCTAGCCTTGTCAGGCACTGTGGAGAGGACTCAGGAGCAGACAACAAGGAAGGCTCTTATGTGAGTTTAATAGCAAAAAGTAACATACACAATGGGCTGGGCAGAAACAGAAATAGAGGCAGGCCGAGGTCAAAAATCCCAAAAAAGTTCAGGCAGCGAGGCAGAGGTACAGGCAAGGGTGAGGCAGAAACCTGGTCATCTATGAAACAAAGCAAAGTCACTATCTGACCATAAAACAGGGCTTGAGCAAAAGGCTTGAAAGCTTGGCGGAAACACAAGGCAATCTGGCAAAGAACAAAGGGAGGGAACTCGTATAAGTAGGGAAGTAGCTGATGAGGGAATCTGGGGCAGGTGCGTACTGGGGAGCAGGTGTGGATAATCAATCAAACACGAAGGCAGGAACTGAAATGACAAGACAGGAAAGGATTTCAAAATAAAACAACACACGACTAATGGGACGTGACAAGCCGGAGAATGAACCAGCAATGTTTCTCTCACAGAAATATGCACTAGTTCACAACACAGGACAATCTGCCTGTATTTATTTTCTTCTTCATCTTTGGTTTTATGGTGCATGCCGCCACCTACTGTTACTGTGTGTAACATCCCCAGACACAACTGACCAATAAGCGGAGTGAACGTTGTCACGTGGTTTGTAGTGATGCATTTTAGTTTGCTCTGTGTGAAAAGAAACCGGACCAAGGGGGAAACGCTCCAAGTTTACACACTAATTAACTGATTTGGACCAGAGCAAACCAACTATAGGTGTGAAAACGCCCTAAATGTCATGGCTAGCAGCTCTATATCAGGTGTACACCAGGAATCCTTCACATTAGGGGTCTTACTCCATGTCCTGATTATGTACACACAAATGCCACCCCGTGTCTCTTCTGGCTGCTTACAGTGTCCCGGTCTTATCTGATTGGGGTCCCGAAGCCATCTAGAGAAAGTTCTTAGTCTGCAATAGTGTTATAAAGCCAAGTCTCTGTGAAGCAGATCAGACTGGCCTCCTTGTTTGCCCACTGGCATATTATATTTGTTTGTAATTTGTCGTTTGTTGCGCAAGGATTGGACATGATAGATGGAAGTGGCAGACTTACCTGTGTGCCGGTGAGTCTCTTCAGTTTCTGTCTATCTCCCCTGCCTCCTCTTGGACACTTTGTTCCGCTGATCATGGGTCTCTCCTCGTTGTTTTGTTATTAACTTCCAAAAATCGTCCAGTTTCGGGACTGAATAGTCTAGATTTCGTAGCGGCAGTATATTTCCCTGAGTGTAGCGCATAGACGCCTCTCCATGTCTCGCCATTACAGCGCTACATAATTCACAATTCTTCATATAGTTCTTCTCAGTCTGCTGTATTATGTGTTCTGTGGTTCTGGAGGAATTTTCCCAAGTTTAAAAAGGCTTATATAGCATTCAAACAAGCAGAAACACAACTTTGGAATCTGTTTTCAAGTGATATCAGGCAGATATTCAGGTCTTGATTTTATAAATGGATGCAGATAGCAGCTGTGAATATCATCACAGCTCTAATTTCTGAGCTATAATTACCCAGGTTGGTGATGTTGGTGCATGCTGCTGTATGTATTCAACCCATTCAAATGACTGCTGGGAAGGATTCTGAAGGTGGTACGGAGCAGAGGTGACATCTTTTTGCAGTGCAATTTGGGGATATGTAATTTGCCCAAAAGAACAATGAAAGAACATGGACAGACAGGTTCCAAGCTGGCACATGAATAAAGGACGCATGATTGATTATTAAATGATAGCTGGTCAGTCTGGCTTGTCAAAACTGCACACCACTGTGTGTTTAGTGGAATAAATTTGAGTGAATGCTAGATTCTGATTCCAGTCATTTGTGCTACCACAGTCCCCAAACATGCACTGGGAGATAAGAGAGCCCAGCTGATTCTGTTGCTGTGGCTAAAATGTCAGATACATGAGAGATACAGCATATCAAAGAAAACCTCAAAATATAGTCTAAATGTACAACGCACAGGTGGAAACTGTTCGCAGAAACATTTATCACCGATACTGTTGCACCTTTTTGTATGAGACAAACGCTAACAAAATGTATGACAAATAATTACACCACAGACTTTTGCTCCATGTAACTGCATCACTGCAAAATGTCCAATGTTGCACAATTTCCCTGGAAATTGCTGAGTACTGTGTAATGAACTCAGTATTTATCGCTGTGAGGGTTTCCTTGAATCTCCAGTGTGTACAGAGATGTATGACTTGGTTTGGCAAACGATATGGCCTGTTTTCACCTGAGCAGCAGACTATTGCATTTCACTTGTACCTCTGCCACTGCTGTCAGAGGTGGGAGGAGAGGAATGTGCAGGATCCTGTATGTGCTTGCCCCTCAGCAGTATGCAGTGTGACCTGACTTCCAATTACATAATTATAACAAAAGGAACATAATTGAGGTTCCCATGGTTCATGGAAACCCTGAGAAATTGAAGAATAGTTTTCCAGTTCCAAAAAACTACCTGGGTATTGACAAAAAACTCAAATCTCCTGGGAAATTATTTTCAGGTTGGTTGCCAGCAGCTGAAAGGGTGTTGGTCAGGACCAGATTTTATTTTATAAAACACAATTATGAATATGCACCATGTAAGCACAATGTCAGCTGAAATAATGCAGACATTAAAGGAAATATAGGGTTTATTATAATGTAGGTCTTAGTTTTGTAGCTCCAGCCATCAGTTATGATAATATTGTACTCATAAGACTTATTAATGCTTTTTCAGAATGCAGTGACATTGCTAAAAATTGGTCCAACAGGTCCAACAGGTCAAGCAGTCAGACAGGTTGTTAACAAACATCCAGGCTAGACAAACTTATTTGGAAGAGAAAACAAAGGCAAATGTAAAATGATTATCCAAAACATCCATGTAAACATCCATCACAGTTTACAGACCCACTTCCTGCTTCAACATTGACCTGCTGTACTTATCGAGGTGCTTTTTCCTGTGCAATCAGGGATTATTACTGACATTTCAGGTGCACTCACTTCAGTTTGATCTCCATTCACTATTATTATAATGCGAATAGTAGTTAATTGGCTCATAGAGATAAACAGTTTGTGGCACAAATACTCCAGTCCCTGCCATTAAAACAATGCAGAAGAAGAGGACACAATGAGATGATGTCATTAAAAGAGCTCCAGTCAAAGCTCAAACGATGGAAAACCATGTGGAAAACATGATGGAAATATGACCGTTCTGTTTGTTTCATATATTAACCTGAGGAAAGTTCAAGTCTCCTAATATCAACCCACACAGAGCTGATGTTTTCATCTGACGCCATTTTTCATCTCTCCAGTGGAAGCTTCAATGAATGTTTAAGTCACATGTACATCATAATTTATTCACTAATCTGTTTCCATTGCATTTCGTCACATTTTGCTTTTATTGATACACCAACTTTCCACTTATAATATGCGATATCTCAACTTTGTTATTCGAGTTTCTGGCATTTCCACTCAGGTATTTTTATTAACAAATTGAAAATGCACATAAAACAGGTGGATGGAAACACCCTTATTGTGCCATTAAAATGAATAGGATGACAGCCATTCTGAAGTAGATTTTGTGATTTATAAATAAGGGAGAGCTGAAAGGAATAGTTGTCAACTATTTTGATACCTGATTAATAATCATTTGTTTTCTATGTCTTATGTGATAGTAAACTTTTTTTTTTTATCTGTTGCTTGGACAAAACAAGAAGACATTCATTTGGGCTCTGAGAAATTGTGGTGTATATTTTTCACTACTTTCTGTCCTTTTATAGACCAAATGATAAATTGATTAATCGAGAAATAATCTGCACGTTAATTCATAATGAAAGTAATTGTTAGATCTCATACTGTATAATAAAATTATATATAATATATATTATTTATGTAAAATCTAATATAACTGTGGTGATAAATTTTGACCCTGTCGAACTCCAGTTAAGCTTTACTAAATATCTTTAACATTCCTATTACTACATCCAATTAGCCATTTATACTTGTTGTTTGTGCCAGAGTGTGTCATTCCAGACTATATCAAATGCCTTACCGTAATCTTTTAGATTGTATTGGGGTGATGACGCAGGTTCCACAAGCGTAATCTCAAAACAAACAGCAGACAAAACTGCAACTAACAGGGTTAGAAGAGCAAAAAATGTAACACTGTGATTTGGTTGAGCTAATAATTTCAAGGAGAAGTTGGGTGATATTCTATATTGTTCTTCTTGTAATCAAATTCCATGTGCAGAGCCAAACCAACAGTGAATGTATCTACTAACAAGTGTTGTGTGTGTATCACAGCCTGATGTATCTTCTTCCTCTGTGCCATAGAGCTCCATTAAAACACATCAGTGAGCCACACTGTTGCACTGGCTGACATGTTTCTTCATCACCATGAACACACACACTGTAGATTATTATGACTCAGCCCCACATACACCGTCCTGCTGCCCAAAATACTCACTAGAGCACCAAATGTTGATTTGTCCGCTGCTGAAAATAGTCCCCAACAACTGCACTATTTCCTCCTGTTTGAGTAACGTTTGTTAAAAACTACAGTGACCAGCTGGTTTAGGAAGTTACTGAGCCGTGAAACTACATCTGTGAATCATTTTTAAAATAACACGGGTGCTTTAAGAATAACAGCTTAAAGAATAACACGGGTGTTTCCTTGTTGTCAGCAAATTCCACAAAAAATCCAAGTGTGTTAGTCCATCTCTCAATATTTTCTGACTTCCTCTGCTCTTTCTTTCCTTTTTTTCTGCTTCTTTTCTGCTTCAGTGTTTCAATATTTGTTGTTACATTTGGAAATGTTGCTATACAAATAAACATGAACATTATCACATAATAAGAAGTGTGTGTAAGTGTGTGTGTGGCTGGAGTGGATCTGTTCCAAGTAAATGAACTGTGGAGAGTTTGCCAACAGTTTCCTAGTTTCTGTTCCTTATTGTACTACACAGTGCAAAGTAGCTTGTGGGAAACCTTGTTAAAGTGGCTGCTGTCCTATCCCAGCTTGTTCCTACTGGTTGCCATGAATGAAACTATCAAAACAGAAAAAGAGACAAAAGAACTGCAGAGGGAGCAGAGACCCAGAAGAAGGCGAGGTGACTTTGATAACAGGTATCAACCTCTTTGCTGTGTCATGATTACCTTGCACCAAAGGAGCACAACACCTCAGCCCAGTGAGCCATTGCTGGTTTTAGAGGGAAGGCAGAACTCCAGGGATAAATAAAAGGCTTGACATAAACAGAGAGGGAGGGATGGAATACAGAAAACCACACACAGGATGAGACAGCAATACTGACGAGAGTAACAGAGAAAGAGGAACAAGTGAAAAAAAGTTTGGTGGAGTCAGAGACGTGAAGAGCCAGCCTACAGGGCTGTACAGCGAGAGATTAGTGAGCGGGGCAGGAATGACAAGAAGAGACAGAGTGAGAAGAGAGACAGAGAGTGTGTGTGAGGAGGTCTTTCCTCCCTTGAATTTAGTTTTACTACCAGTTTTGTAACATAGTCACACAGGCTGAGTGGGTCCAGGCTGGACCAGAGGGACAGGTGAAATACACATTCCAAAAAAAAGAGAGACTGTGTGTGTGTGAGTGTGAGTGTTAGGCAGTGTTGAAAAAATGACTAAAAGGTCTGCATGTACTCAAAAAGATGGAAGAGTCGCAGCAAATGGACACAACGTTTCACAAAATGGGACTCAGTCAGATCCCAGTGATAAGCTGCAGGACAAGGATGACAGGAAGGTGGGACTAGGGAAGAAGGTGACCCTGCTCCGAGGGGTCTCCATCATCATCGGCACCATCATCGGAGCCGGGATCTTCATCTCTCCAAAGGGCATCCTGAAGCACTCGGGCAGTGTGGGAATGTCCCTGATAGTGTGGATCGCCTGCGGTGTGCTGTCGCTCTTTGGTGAGTTGGTTCACAGGTTTATCCGTAGATGGAAAAGATGTCTTTCTTACTTCGAGAGCTGCTACATTGAATGGGAAAGAAGTATTTCAATGTAGCACATCAAATATCTTCTTTCAAAAAAAAAAAAAAAAGTAAATCTAAAAAAGTGACATAAATAGGGCAACTACACAGTAAGAACTGTGACAACTTACTAACAAAGTACATTTTATTCATTATTAAAAACATAGGTAAAGCTTGTTTTTATGTGCCATTTATAATCAAAATGACTATTATTACAAGTTAAACTTGGTCTTTATGAGCAACATATGTGCAAATAATAATGTTTCACTACAGAAACCAAGGTTGATCTTGTTTATGTGTTCAAGCTTGGTTTTTACCTGCAACCTATGCTCAAAATGTGCTCTTGTATTACTAGAAGCAAAGGTTATGCTTAGTTTATATGTGCAAATTGTGTGTGAAAAATACTCTTATTATTAAAAAAATCTACTGAAGGTATTCCTCAAAAACTAAGGCCATGCTTGTTTTTTACATGAAACCTATGGACGAAACCCATCTTGTAGAGGGGCTGTGTCAAAATCTAGTTCTAACACCGTTATTACTGACATACAGAACATCTGAGGCACTTAGTACTCTGGTATATAGTTTCTTTTCCTTTTTTCTGTGCACAATATATCTAAGCTATCATTTTTTAAGTGTTGTGTGGAATGGGCTTGATGGGAACTTGGATGCAACATGGGCCCAACAAAAAAATATTTGCTCCAGGGCTCCCAAACAGGTTGATCCAGCCATTGTAGTCTGGGAACTGAATCCAATCCTGATCCACCTGAGGCTACACACAGGGCAGGGAAAAGGGTTCAGCCAACTATGAAATCAAAGAAGTAGGTTAAAAAAATGTGTAAAGGCCAGGCTTTCAGACATACATACATGTGCTATCAGGAGAGAGATACGGGCAGATAGCTGCGGGTGAAACGATAAGGTGGGCAAGGTGAGAGACATAAACTTATGGTAACACACTGACTGTGTTATTATTTTTGCAGTCAAAAGCTCATTCATAAACTTAATTTTCAAATATTTATGAGTGATGAATTTGATCATTCTTTGTATTTACATTCAAGCAAGTATTTATCTTGAATTGTGAAGCACTTTGTAAAGCCTGTTACAAAATGAGCTCCATGAATGAATCATTGATCATCCTTCTGATGTTTAATAATATAATATAACGACTCAGATAAACTGATGATGGTTTACAGGTAGATGAATTAGTGGTATGGCCCCTATAAGTAGCCACAGCTGTGCATAATGAGGGCTGTTCTGGTGCTGTTGGAGGAAACCTCGCTGATGCAACACAATCAGTGAAATTTGACTTTTTCTTTGCCGTTCTCCTCATTGACCAGTCTAATAAGAGGTGGAGCGGGTACAAGTATTGATATGGAAACGGTTGTTTAAGGGCGTTTCTACATCCATTTATGGCAAACTGTAGGAGTGGAAATGAGGTTTGCGCATGTGTGTCCAGTTCCACAATGAGATTTATAAAATCTCAATCATTGTCATAAATCAAATCATAAATCTGACGAAAAGAATGCGTATACATATTTCTGTCTTTGTGTGTACACACAGTTTTAGTCATGATTCTACACAGAGTTTTATGCATCTGGTCCCTGGAGGGATAAGTTGCTTAACACAATACAATCATCAGGTGATGTTCCCTACAAAACAAAAATTAGTCTTCTCTGTCTCTAAATGACATGCAGCAATTCAATCAAAAGCTAAACATACATCCAAATACCCAATGTCTCCTACAAATTGTTTATATACAACTAATTTGGAACAGAAAATACACGTTGAAGGAAATGTAATAGCGCTCGCATTATGATTCCTATTAACATAATGAGGAAATGTCATTCATTAATTCTGGCAAGATGCAAAAATCGTGATACTGAATGTATGAGTAAAATGTTCACTGACAACATGTCATTTGTTTTCTGTAAAAATATCCGATCTTGCAATACAATATCTGCTGACTACAGCAGTATTAAAAAAATGTTTAGTAATGTTTATAAACTGGCAGCACTTAAGGTTAAGGTTAAGGAAAGATCATGGTCTGGTGTAATAGAGTAGTATGAGACAAGCACGTTTATTAACATTTAACCAAGACCAGGAACTTTCCCTAACCTTAACCAAAGTGCTTATGTTGCCTAAACCTAACCACAAATGGGAGTCTGGATGTGAACTCTGGTCTCTGGAGTCTTTGTATATCATCCACCTACCCCGACATCCTCCCTGTGACTCCAGTGTCGTACATAAATGTAGTGTTTTCATTAATTAAAAAATTTTTTGTCACCACAACGGAATTGGGAAAACATTATAGTCATATATAAATGGAATTTCTAGGAGTCAGGGTTAAAATACAGGGGCTGCAGGAGGCAGTGCTGAAGTATTGTTGTGCATCTGTGTATGGTAGCATATACTGTATTGTTGCAGTATCCTTAAATCCCTCAGTTTTTGTGCTGTAATGAAAGGTCCAAGCACATTATCCCTTCCTGAATACCCTTCCTTAACCCCTTTCCTGCTTCCCGTAATTCGCATTCCCTAAGACTTGTAATTAAAATTTGTCCATCTAAATCTTTCTTTCTTGAAGTTATGGGTTGAGACCCTGAAAGGCTCCCACAGTAATATATTTTGGGTGATCATGGGGCCCTGGGAGGGACAGTACATTTCCACAGATGTGGCTTAGACAGTTTAACAGCCCTGGGACTGTTTTGTGCCTACCTTCTTGTTTCACAGCCAAAGCTAATCTGTCACTTCTGTCACTGCAGGAGCCCTGTCCTATGCTGAACTGGGGACTTGTATTAAGAAGTCTGGTGGACATTACACATATATAATGGAAGCCTTCGGACCTCAAATGGCTTTCATAAGGCTATGGGCTGATCTCATTGCTATAAGGTAACACCTGCCTCCTTAACCCATGTTTAGTGAACCTAACCTTAAACTTAAAGCTGCATTAATCATTTTTTTTATATTTACAGTGTGTCAAATAACTGTGGGTCATGTGAAGGGGTCCCTTGTAGTGATGACTCCACAGAGAATTATCACCCAATTCTGCAGTTCCCCTCAGTTCTAAGGAGCATTTTAGCATTTTTGAGCTCATTGTTTTGGTTTACGGTCCACAACTTTACTGTTTTGGTTCACTCTCAGCGTTCTCATCAACCAGGTTTCTTGCAGCAGTCTCTGTTTTCAGCAAAAAAGCTCTGATAAATTCAGTACACACTACCTGCAAACAACAGACACAGAGTCAGAGACTAGCTGGTGAACACAGTGAAGCATTTAGCAGCTAAAGAGCCAGACATTTTTCTCAGGAGTTGGTTGAGACCAAAAACAGAGCTAAAAAGAGAGTTAACAGACTTACATCCATCAGGTGGACACAAACTGACTCCAAATGAATGATTATGTTGCTCCATGTTGTTGGATGTGTTAATCATCAACTGTTATAACACCTTCACTATATAATACAACACACTTTAACATGAACAGTCGATGGCTCACAGTGAAGTAAATTTGTACTAGGCTTTCGTGTACAGTTCAACTTTGGTTCACAGAATTTGTGCCACTTACCAAATTGAAAACCATTTTGACAGTGCTGACCTGAACAGAAACCCTGGGAGTCCAAAATGGAAGAGGCTATTCTATTGACTGTGTCATGCCTTGCATTTTTATATGACCTTGCTCCACAAAAGAGACATGGTGTGGAGTCGATGGTACACATGCATTCCCTTGAGTTACCGTCCAGTTGGCGACTGAGCGACTGAGCGCAAGAAGCCACTACGTCACCAGACTTCAGTATAAAACATTCTCTGTAGGCTTGAAAGGTAGCTCTGAAAGGTTGTAGCTTCATGAAGAACAGAAGGTGTACTCAGTTTGGATTCACAGCAGTTAGAATGGATTCTAATGGCAACCCAAAGAAACATGAAGTTGAACATAATTCATTTCTAAATCTCTTCCAAACACACAGTTTCCCTAATCAACAGCTGAAATACACTGCTCAAGTGTCACACTCTTGCCTCCTCATAGTTCCAAAGCATTTCATTTCATTTGATTGTTTGGAACGTACAGTTCGACAACAGAGAAGTGGATTATGATGCAGGAGTGGTTTGTCGTTTTGATACATCTTGACATGTTCTCGTGCCATTATTCTGGGTCTCCACTGAAACCCATTGTAAGCGCTGTGAATCCAAGTTGACTACAGCTGCCGTCCTCCATGAAGGAAGCCACAACACCAGGCAAATAAAGGCCCTGTCTGGCTGTGACCTTGCGAAGTGGTATACTGAGTGTAGTTTAGACTAGAGGTGAGAAAAATGCTCCATGTGCCGCTATCTGTGTACATAGCCAAGGCGAAGCAGTATAAACAGTCTAGTGGCTATCCTGAGCTGCCCAATTTTAATGACGGCCTCAGGCTAGCGGGACTCAATGGAAACCATGGGAAATGAACAGAGACAGAGGCAGAGAATGAAAACAAGAATGAGAGAGACAAAGAGAGATTTCCCCGGCTGCAGCAGCTCAGTGGCTGTTGTGGGAAATGAAGAGGGAAATACTGATGAGCCATAAGATGAGCCTGTGGGACCGGCCAACCTTATTTGATTCTTATTGAAGCCAAGCCTATAGACAGCAGCACACTATCCACCACATGAGGATGGGATTATGACCTGGACAATGAACAGTTTGTCTAGGATGCTGCCCATCAGATACATAAATACACTCATATGTGCTGAATAACTACAAAATACCTGCTACAACAGAAGTTACATGGAGATATATGAGAGCTGAAATGGACAATCAGAGTGGGGCTATGTTAGGCGGAAGCCTAGGGGTGGTTGGTGAGTGAACTAGGTTCAACAAATATTCCCTGAACATTTATAAATATTCAGTGATGGTTTAAGAAGATAGTTGAGATACAGTATATTATCATTACATTATGACTTATCACTTATCACTAGTTAGTAGTAGTTATTTCTGGATTACTCATCTTTACAGAATGTAATATATCAGTGGAGATTGCTGAGTTGAGATAGTTGAGTTGGCATCACATGACTTAAGTAGTGAACTTTTGTATATTCCATATATGACCATTCCATGTAGTATTTTCCATATATACTATATTACTCTGTATAAAGCAGACATTGAGTTAGGATTTTTTTGTTGGACTCATTTGAAAATGTATCATTATCAACAAATATTATAATTTAAAGGTGCTGTAAGTGTTATTGTTTTTGTAAAATAAGTGTTAAATAGCTTTACATTCCGCCAGCCATCACTGAAATTGAGTGTTTGATCAGTAACATGGGTCTCTATGCTGCGCATTAAACAGAAAAAAAATCTTCTGGTATCCCGTTCCCATTTTATCCAATCAGGAAACAGAGAACTACAAAGAGGCGGTCCTCTCCATGTCCTGCAGCTCTCCCTCTTCTCTGACCACGTCCTCTTGGTTGGTCTGCCTGATGTGAACTGTGATAGAAAATTATAACAGTTACTTGCACAAATCAAATCTTAACAAAGTTCTTATTGACAACTTTAGCTTCATAGCTTTGATGATTGACAATTCAAATGCCATTAGTGAACTTATTGGCTTTAAAAACACTAGTCTAGTCATGTTTGCAAATGATGTTGTTAGAACTCCGAATTGTCTGGCTAGCCAGCTGCGTTTTATCACGTCATTGTTAGCTAGCTATGTATCTAGCCAGTGAGGACACTAGTTAATATTTTCAAACACCATATTCATACTACCATACGGGTGTAATGTCGTTAGTCCGTGACTTTAGTAGATGGATTGCAAGCTACAGTTATTACCAATGTTTGGTTTTATTGCTGCTGCTGTGCCTAATACTGTAAGGTGCTGTGGCGAACACCACTGCACGGAGGACTACCAGATTAGTTTAATATGTATATTTCTGTATTGTGTATATTAAAACAGTACAAAAACTGTATACATGTAAAATGTGTATTGTAAATAATGAAATAGGTAAATGCTGAATTAAAATCTTTACTTAAATATGATTGTACTGAAAATACTGTACTTAATCAGTATATTTTATATTTATACTGTGTACATTAAAGCTGCATTAATCCATTTTGACCACTAGGGGGCAATATAACTGCAAATCATGCTGACAGACACACAGCACTGTCAAATTGCTAGCATGTGAGCAAACAGTTGTCTATTTACAAATAGCCAACTGACAGGAACATTATCATTCATTTGGAGTGGTGTCTGTGTCCACCTGATGAAGTCCAATATTCACTTTCCTCTTAGTTCTGTTTTGGTCTGCTCTAACTCCTGAGGTAAATATGTCTGTCTGCTGCTTGGTGTGGAGCAGGTAGCGTACAGTGTTTTTATCAGAGCTTTTTCACTGAAGTTGGGGGCTGTAAAACCAATACAATGAGCTGAAAGATGCTAAAACCCTCTTTGTGTAGCATATCATCACTATGAGTCACCCCATTCATTTTATGTGTAGTCATTTCAATGTCAAAATAAAACTATTAATTACTGGAACTCATTACATTTAATTTAGTGTTTTATATGTTTGCACTAAACATGTAGTATTGATATGTTTGTGTGTCTACCTTTGTGTGTGTGAGTGTGCGTGTGTGTGTGTGTCCTCCAGGCCTGCAGCGATGGCAGTCATCTCTCTGGCCTTTGGTCAGTACATTCTGGAGCCTCTGTTCATGCCTTGTGATATCCCCCCTTTGGCTGTCAAACTGGTCACCGCCATTGGTATAAGTACGTATACCTAGACTACGGTTAAATCCATACATCGGTGTGGCAAAATGTCAGGATGATATTATTACAGGATCATGTATGCTTGCATGATAACAGGAATTCAACTGTACAGTGAGAATCAGATGAGGAGGAAGGAGAGGATGATGTCAGCTATCCACAAGACAGTCCCAGGACTATCTTTAGCTTACCAAACCTGGCCATTAAATAAAAACACAGACCACAACATGAACAGACAGTACAGCAACTGTGCAAAGAGGTATAATACAGCCTACAGCGAAATTAGCTGAAGTTGAAGAAGAAGAAGAACTCAACTCAGGGAAAAAAATGCAAACTTGCCCAGTAGGAATGTAATTCCAAGGGGATACTGAGCTACTACTACTGGAGTACTGATATAAACCTGCGCTGTCACTTACATCCACTGGATGCTAGGGTTGAAGTTTTATGTGTATGAAGTCTAATATTAAATTAAGAGAAGATTTTCCAGAGATTAAATGAGATTTCACTTCAAGAACTGCACAGAAAACAACCATATATACTGAATGTAATGAGATGATATGGCCAACTTCTATGTTTGGAAACACAATGAGCCACAGCCACTGTAGACACATGTACTTTCAATATATTTTGTTACGACATTAGGCTACATGACTCTCTTTCTCTATCCCTGTAGCTTCTATTATGTACCTGAACAGTATGAGCGTGACGTGGACAGCCAGGATTCAAATCCTCCTCACCTTCAGCAAGCTACTGGCTATGGCGATGATCATAGTGCCTGGAATGTACCAGCTCTTAAAAGGTAAGACACCTTCATCATCATTATCATCAACACCATTATCATGGTCACCTCTAATAGCCTCTAATAGTACTGTACTAGAGCCCCAACCACCCCAAGAGTCTGTAGGACATTCAGTGTTTCATCCTTGTTACTGTTTTTCAGGAACATTCTCCGACTTCACACAGAGCGCTCAGCTGCAACAATTAACATGGCTTCCTAAGCCTCACACGACAACATGCACTTTAAGTATAACCTTGAAGCCTTGCAGGCTGTGATACACAGCTGCTCACAGCGAGCAACAACTCAGGCATTTCACAATGTCCTCACAGCAGGTGTTACAAGAGGCCCTGAATCCCAGTTTATGGAGACACTGTCTTCCCCTCAGAGATGGACCTCACTTTAAGAGCTGGCTATTTGTGTATAAAGCATTAGTACATATGCAGTAGTGGTCAATGTTCATTTAAGCTATACAATTAACTGGAATTGTTATTACATATCATATAATGTTACTCAAAACTATCTCTCATAATTATCATTCACATTTCTTGACTTGCACACCACCTCCGACCCTCCAATGTAGAAAGGATAATAGTGTAAAATTATTTATTTCAGTTCTGTATCTGAATAAGAACCTCCATCTGTATCTAAAAGTAAACAAATGCCAGGGAGCTTTTCTTTTTCTTGGCATAAAGTTTGATTTTATGCTCATACAGGATCCGACATGGGTCAGAACCTTGTTGGGAGCATGGGTCCTTGGCATAAAAAGGCTAGCAGAGTTTAGAAGCAGGGTTGGATCTCTCTTACATTCAGATGTTTAGACCACTTGCATCACTAATAAACAATATGTGTACGTATATATACTGTATATATAATGCCAATGCCTGTTGGATTAACCTGCTAGGGGTCCCCGGGGCAAAAATAAGCCCCTATTAAGCCCCCACATACACATTCAACCAACCCATTTTGCCCAGAAACCAACCAATATCCCTACGCTACAATACAACCTGCCCCAGGTTTGCTGCATGTCAGTAAGTTTGTTTCACATATACATACATATAGACATACAAATTCACACAGACATATAATTCAAAATAAATAAATATGAAAAAATCATTTTAAAAAGGAGAAGAAAGTAGGTCACTAACAAAGACATTTTTATTGGAAACCTGGAAGGTAGGTATTGTAAATTGTAGATAATCTGTGACCACAAATTTGTAATTTATACTTCCTATTAAAAGATTCTAACCAATTTATATATTTCTTTCCTTAAATTAATTACACTTAGGGTTTTGGCTGTTGCATAACACCATGTTTATCTTTGATATCCATTAAACACATTTTATGGGATAAAACTGTTTCTGTTCTGATAAGTCCTGTCAACAACTGAAGAAATTCATCAAGTAATTTGACGGAATTATTTACCAATTCATGCCAGTGTCCTCCCCAACATTATGACCATATACGTTGTCTGTGCAAGCAGCTTATTATGACCTATATTTACGTGTATTGTTAGGCGGCGACCTCTAGTGGCCGTAGTAATCATGACGAGAGCAACGAATGAAGTAGGTGAAGTATAAAGAGCAACAAAGTCCCCATAGGGAGGAAGCCTGGGTAGGTAGGTGGTTCAAACACAGGACTTTCACCCAGGAGATCACTGTTTGTGTCCTATGTGAGACCAAAAGTCAAAGCTGACTTATTTTAACTTATGTCAGATCGTAACGTTAAGTTACATAAGTTACTTTACTAAATCATGTGACGTAACAACCTAACCAAGTAGTTTTTGTGCCTAAACCTAACCAAACTGTGATCATGTCACAATCTGACATTTAGATATGAAGATGTGTTGATTCATGCACACAAGGTATTAACTTGGCATGAATTCTTAATTTCAGAGTACGGGCTATCAAAAACTGTATTTCTGATACCTGCTGAGCTTTAAAGAAACCACAAATTGCACCATGTCATGTTACTATGGAAACAGCCAGCTCATTTTAACATAACTTAATACAACTACATTTATTACACCTATTTTATTAGGAATAATGTTAATTACTGTACTTATATGTGTTGTATGTTATTGTCTTATCCAAGGCAAAGCAGGCAACTGCCCCAGGATACCGACCCAGAGGGGCCCCTAAGCCCCCATATTGATTGTGTGGCAGTTGGTTTGTGATCATTAGATTTAGAGCAAATTTGTTTGGGAATATGTACCACAAAAACAATATCAACTCAAATGATAAGGGTTTTAAGGAGACTCTTGGGTTATTACCTGTCTTGTGAAAATGTACATGGTGCATATTCTAAAAAAAAATTGTGTTTAACTTAATTACCACAAATGAGGGACCAATGGGGGCCCCTTGTCTAATCTTTCCCCCTATCTGTATAATCTGACCCTGGTAATATCTATTTTCCCCTCTGTATGTCTTCACACAGTGAGCATTTCAAACTATTCAGTCCAACATTATTGTCCTATTAGATTGTTTTATCTGTTTGTATGAACACTTCTTGTTCATAAATGCGAGCACCTACATAAAACAGAACACTAGTTACACTTAAGTGTTTTCATCTGTCTGAAGTACCTGTGTTGTACAGAAGAATCGATTTCTCCAAGCTAATAAGGCAGAGTACTGCTCCATCCATCTGTTTTATTGTTAAACTACTCTTATTTTTATTATTATGGCTACCATCGCTCCTGGTCTTGTGTAAGAACTATTTGCACAGATCATTCCATTGCTGCAACAATCATGATGCTTCAAACAGTCACCAAGAAGAAATGTGTGTCCTTGTGTGTGTGTGTGTGTGTGTGTGTGTGTGTGTTTGCAGGAGAGACCAGGAACTTTGAGAATGCCTTTGAGCTGAACAATGTGAAGCTGTCTGGTATGCCACTGGCCTTCTACTCTGGGATGTATGCATATGCTGGGTGGTAGGTATGGCCTAACACACACACACACACACACACACACACACACACATGAACACACATATGAACATGCATCCAGTTCCAGTCATCTCAGTTTGTTACTTATCATTCTGTATGTCTTCACTTCAGTTCCATATGCATTGCACATGATTTACTGTCCATTAATCATTGGAGGTTATATAATAACTGTGTCCTTTTGCAGGTTCTATTTGAACTTTGTGACAGAGGAGGTAGATAACCCTGAACGGTAAGTTGAATCCATGTGTATCATGTATAGGTCATCTCTATACATTTATACTTAACGGAAAATTTTTTCTTCAGCCATTGCACAAAGGAAAATTAAGCCATATAACTGGGAAATATCAGAGTTATCATCAGCTCTGCAGGTCTCCTCGGCTCTATGGAGCGTTTTATCGTTGTTCAGCTTATTGTTTTATTGTTTTGTTTTGTCATCGCTCTCATCAATCTGGTTTCCATCAGCAGCAGGCAACTGTTTTCAGTGAAAAATCACTGATAAACCCACTGTCCACTACCTGCTCATCACCAAACAGCAGACAAACACATTTAGCGACTAGCTGGTGAGCATAGAGATAAATCCCATGTGCAGAGCCAAACCAGCACTGAATGTATCTACTAACAAGTACTGTGTGTGTTTCACAGCTTGATGTATTTTTTTCCTCTGTGCCATAGAGCTCCATTGTTGTCCAAAAACTATTAGAAACACATCAGTGAGCCACACTGTTGTTCCTTCATCACCATGAACACACACACTGTAGTTTATTTGGATTCAATCCCACACACACCGTCCTGCTGCCCCAAATACTCACTATAGCACCAAATTAATCCACCGATGAAAATAGTCCCAAACAAATGCACTATTTCTTCCATTTTGAGTAGCGTTTGCTTAAAACTATAGGCTAGTGACCAGCTGTTTTAAGAATTTACTGAGCCTTTTTAAGAAAAGAAAAAAAAAGAAACTATATATTTGTGAGCTGTTTTTAAAGATTTAGTATTCAGTTGGAAGCAAACCAGAAAGACTAACACATTGTTGGTTTTGGTCTTTTCATGGAATTTGTAGACATTAAGAAAAATAGAGAAGAATGTCAGACATTAACAAACATCAGCGTCAGCAACAACAATATGCTAAAACATTTGTTGAGATAAGAAACCTTAAATGGTGACATATCACAACCAAAATGATTGCAGAGTTTGTTTTTCATTCATGAACAGATTGAAAATGTGCCAAGAGGCTGGCGCATTCATGTTTGTCTGTGCATGTGTACAGTACCCTCTCACCCCCGAAAAGTAGGGCTCTCCCGATGTAATTTGAACACTAGATGAAATGAAGGTAACTGAATGACGGTGTGCTGTTTCTGCCCTCAGGACTGTGCCATTAGCTATCTGTATCTCCATGGTGATTGTGACTTTCTGCTATGTGCTGACCAACGTGGCGTACTACACTGTGATGTCAGCAGAGGAGCTCTTGGCCTCGGAGGCAGTCGCTGTGGTAAGTAATGCTAATACTTTCTAACCAAAATAGAAAGGCCATAAATGTTCCATGCCACATTAAAAACAAATCACAGCACAGAAAACTAAATGAAGAGGTGTACAGCATTTCAGTGTTGTCCAGCAGAGAGCAGCATAGACCTGCCAATACTAAATGTAAAGCTCTGTCATTAGTTTTCATGAAGAGGTGAAGAAGAGAGTTTTGCGTATTTAAGAAGAAGACACTTTGTCCATGCCAAAATGAAAACAAGCAACCAATCACAGCTTGGAGGCATGATCATGGACAAGGCTTGGTGTTGCTGATGGCAGCCCTGACAGACAGCCTTCCACATTAAAACGGTTCAAACTGTGTGGTTGCTGGCCAGAGGGACACTTATACTGACTGTACTTTTAGTAACATTTGTGACTGACTGCAGTTTTCTCAATCACAAATGTGACTTCATGTACTGTCAACAAAGTTGTAATGCGAAAGGCTGTGTGTCATTGTGGCCATCAGTTAGTGTCAGCAATGATCAGGTCCACCCATGGTTCCACCTCCAAGCTATGATTGGACAGTTGATTGTTTTTTGTTTTGGCATGAATGATGTCGCTTTGTATTTAGTATTGGCAGGTCTATGCTGCTCTCTGCTAGACAACAGTGATTTTGATTTGGCATGGAAAAAGGAAGGGGGGAGTGGGGGGTAGATGGCAGCGGGGCGCAGTTGTCTTCAGTCTGAGGTGGGGGGGGGGACGACGACTGAAAAGTCCTGGAAAAAATACTTCTGTACAGCTTTTAGTTAACATGTACATGAAGTATTTTTTCCATGTACATGTTAACTAAAAGCTGTGAAGCTGTGAAAAAGTGTAGTTTTTTTCTAGTGTCACCCATGTTTCCCAGTTATTCATTTTTACATTTTAAAACTAACCACCAACTATCTGTCAACTGATTCTTGATGTTGAGTTATTCTCATTTAGAGCTCTCCTACAGTGTGTGCTACTTGAAAGCATTTAGTTGAGGTCTCACCTCTCTGCTGTTAGTTGTGTTTACTCCTAATGTGAGGTCCACGGTTGCCTTCCTGCACTTAACATGTCATTATTAGCAAAGTGTCTCTGACAGCTTGGCTTCCCAGCAGCTGTTAATGTGATTGTTCCAGCCCAGCCCTGTTAATGTTAATCACATCACGGACATCCCCTAATAACAGCCACCATTGCTTATTAGACTGAGGACTGCTATCAGTGCTACTGTAAGCCTATAGCTGGGGAAGACTCATTCACCAAGAGATGTCTGATCTTTTCTAATGCAGTTAGTTTTATTGCCCTGTGTACGATGAGTGATAGGAGCGCCTTAAGAAAGGTGTTAAGAGCATTTATCTGTTCTTAGAAGGCTGTGATGGGATAAAAGAATTACACTCTGTTCTTCCTTTCTCTCAGACAGCTGGAAAAAGTTTACATCTCAAACTTAATTACAGAGAACTTGTCTGGAGGAGGCTGGCCTCAAGGCACAATTAGTAATTTTAGACTGCATAAATTAGATGTGCGTTCACATAATGTAAGAGTGTGAAGGGTTCTAGACGGAAAGAGTTGAAGAGTTTGAAGAATTGCATAGAGATAACATTTTGTGTGTATCTCAAGTCATCATAAGGTAGTCATCACATAAGTTTGAGGTATATTGAAGACTTTGACATATGAATGCAAAATGACTAGTAAGTGTTTCTCCATTAATTAGAATGAAAAATATAGACCTGTTCTACTACAGTGTTGACACACATCACTGAGCTCAACAATATTGACAGCTTCAGAAAATTAGTAAGCTTAGCTTCATTAAAATTCAATCAAAATTTTGGTGCTAGGGCAACGTTTTAGTTTACATCTGGTACCAAATCGTGCCTTTAATGCAAGATTATCATCATGAAAACGTAGCTGCTGCAATGCTACAATATTTACATTTAAAAGTTGCTTCATAGTTAATTTAATGTTTGTAAGACTGGTTGTCCGTCCAACCAGTAGGAGTTGTGCTGCATCAAGGACATGATCCCTCACTAGCTTCCCACCAACACTGCCCATTGTGTTTGATAGGGCCAAATTTGAAGCACTGCTATGGGGAATTGAACGCAATACTTTTTCACCCTGGGCTTCCCAATCAATGTGCCACCTCAACTGACTTTATTAACTATACCTTTATTTCAGGCAGAACTGGTATAAACTTGTACCGCTATCAGGAACTAATTTCAAAATCTCAAAAGGTGTCCCTCTGTTCTCATGAGGTCCCATTTTATCATGAGGGGCCAACTGCAGACCTCATGTCTGGGGACCCCAGGTCTGCAACCTAAGCGCGAGGTGCGTCAATTCTATCAAGGTCCCCAGAAGTGTGGTGCATCACTTCCTCTCGCAGCCTTTTCTTTCACACAGGACTTTATACAGCGTTAGTGTAATGTTGTTTGTCAGGTCTACGGCTAAATACTAGCTGAACATTACTGGTTGATGGAAAGTCAGTGTTTTTTTGAGTATTTTCTTCAAGTGTGCCTAAGTTCATGCTGCCTTCAAAACTAATACATAAAGCAGCACTCTAGCCTCAGTGACAAACACAATATTACCATTAGCTAACATTTAATGTTTGCATTAAGTTGGATCCTATTCTATGTTTTCCACACCTAGCTGTTTAAATGCTAACATTAGTTACAAATGTTTTCTCAGTTATATTTGCCCAGTAGGACTTTAGTAGAACATTTCACTTTCTTACAGATGGGATATTATTTAATGTAGCCTACAGCATATTTCTCAGACAGAAGTAACAGTGTTCTTTTCAACCTGAGCAAAAAGTGTGAAAGTAAACCTATTTGATTTAATATTTTTGTGGCTACAAGGGAAATGATGATGCACTTGAATTCTGACTCTAAAGGACCTCAGGACTATTGACCTGAGCCTGTTGACCTCTGTTAATATCAGGGGGGGATTACATACTGCCTGTATATTTAATAAAAAATATGATAACCATTTTAGCCTTTTCCATCACTGATCCAGATCATTTGCACATGTTCAAATGCCTCTTACAATTTCATATGCAGGTCATGGTAAAAGGCACATTATAAAAGAAAACTAACCTCACCAAGACAACAATACAAAAACAATGGCCTTTCTCAATCTCATATCACCCAGGTTGGAGATCTCTTTCAGTGAATACATCCCGAATCTGAACTGCACACATTGTGATCTTTATGTTTTCTGTAGTAAAATACATATTTTTAAGGAGTTATCCTGTTTCAGTAGGTGGTATGTATGACACTTGGGTTAATGGCAAATGTCTTCTGACCATTTTCTTTAATGCTTTCAATGTCTCACTGCTGTGTTAAGAACATTTTTTAAAATAGAAGTCAAGCAAACTAAAAAGTATTGTGTCATTAAAGAGTGGTCTTGCTTAGAAATGATCTTAAGTGGCAACATCATTTGTGTCCCTGTGTTCAGTGTCCTTTTGTATAAAACTACAAATACACATGCATACAAGCACATGTACAAGATAAATTCCTATTTTGTCCCTTAGGCTACAGTCCGTGTTTGTCCATACAAGCGTGGACTGTGACTAACCAGCACTGAATGGCTTCATGAATAATAAGCAGCTTTTGCTCCCACTTCTGCATGACCCATTTATGACAATTACCGCCAGCAGCCCTGTCAACTGCTTTAATTCCATCTAACTAGCTACAGTTAATAAATAAGACACACCACATTCAATAAACTGATAGCTGGGGCCTTTGATACATTCACAGCAGAACCCAGCTCTGTCTAACATTTTGGGAAATGCATTTGTTCACTTTCTTTACAAAAGTGTTTAGTGCGTGAAGTACAGAGCTGGAGTCAGGACATGGTGAGGCCTAGCTTAGCATAAAGACCAGAAGCAGAGAGAAACAGCTAAAAATACTCCTACCAACACATCTAAAGCTCACGAAGAAACATGTCGTATCTTGTTTGTTAGCTGTATACACAAACAGAAATGTAAAAATGACTGAATTTGTGGTTTTAGTGGGAGTTTCATGTTGGAGCTATTTCTTGACAAGCTAGCAACAAGCTAGGTACTTTTTTATCTCACTCTTAAAAGATAACAAATAAGCATATTTCTTAATTGTTGAACTATTCCTTTAATAAAAAAAAATGTCTCTTACATTCTTCACTCAGTAATGGAGGCCTGTAAGTGACAAAAACAATAAAGTCAGAGTTTTGTAACAGATAAGCTAGCTATCTTGATACCCAAAAGAAAATCAAAAGATCTAGTGAATAATGTGTATATCCTCAGGTGAAATAAGTAAATAATAAACCTTGTAATAAGTTTGTGTGTTGTAGTTTGTGAGCAGATGCACTACTGATATATGCAACAAATACTCTTGCTCACATTTCTCCCTCTGTGCGTCTCTCTCTGTTTCTACCTGTCACAGACTTTTGCAGAGAAGCTGATGGGGAACTTCTCGATAGCGGTGCCGGTGTTCGTGGCCTTGTCCTGCTACGGCTCCATGAATGGCGGCATCTTTGCCTTGTCAAGGTAAAGATGCTCAAATAAGTCGCAAATAATAGTTGAAGGAACAAAAAAAGCAGAGTCACTAATAAAGAGCAGGTAAAAGTCATTGAAGGAGTGGAAATTACCTGCACTCTGGTAGCCGACATGGTAAATAAATTATGATGTATATTTCCACAGCACTAACTCCATCAGTACAACACCAGAGCTATGTCTCATCAATCAAATGTATCAATCAACTGCACAAAGAAAAAACTGTGATCACTGTCTTATTATTTCAAGTCACTTTTACTGTCAAGAAGTAGCAACTGTCAATGAAAATTAACACTTCCTGCAGATTTTTCATTTTAAAAGCCTTCCAGAAAATGAAGGGATAATGCCATTTGAACCACAGGAAGGCTGTTAATATGAAATATCTGTGCAGGGCGCGTTGAGTTTCATTGATAGCAAACTGACAGTGATCCAAAAACAGCAAATTGGAAGAGAAATAGGGAAGCTTCTTACTAAAATATGATAATAAATCAACACGTCCTCATACCTAAACGACAGAATAGGTTGTTTGCCAGTGACTCCTGAAACAATATATTACCGTTGGAGAGTACCAGCTACAGGCGTACCGGACCTTTGTCGTCATGGTAAGAATAATAAACTGGTGGTTCACGTTGTGAAAATGTTGCAGTTTGGTTAGGTTTAGGCACCAAAACTTGATAACTTACATACGTTACTTACGTAAGTTAAAATAAGTCATCGCTTACTTTCGATTTCAAACGGGACACAAACAGTGGTCTCCTGGGTGAAAGTCCTGTGTTGTTTGACCCATCAATCAACCCTGTCCTCCCGACGCAAACTTTGTCACTCTTTATACTATCTTGTCTGACTTCCTCCTTTGCTCCCGTCATAATTAGTACGGCCACTAGAGGTCGCCACCTAACAATGAACATAAATATGGGTCGTAATAAGTTGCTTGCACAAACGACCTATTTTGGGGAGGACAGTCTGTAAAATGCATATCTAATTTAGGCTTGTTTCACACAGCACCCTGCAGTTGAGGCAAATAAAGCCACTTTTTGAGAATGTGCAGTGCATACTAGTTCACTGCCTGTTTGGAGTTTGTATGCTCATAGTGTGCAGGTTCCTGGTACTCTTTTTGAGAATTAGAAAACAGAGCGCAACATTAAAATGAGCTTGTTTTAGTCATATAATCAATCTATTCAGTATTAACTCAATTTTTATTGTCATTCTTGTTCATATTTCTGTATGTGTATGTGTGCCCGCGTGTGTGTGTGTTCGCCAGAATGTTCTTCGTGGCATCACGTGAAGGACAGCTCCCTGAAGTTTTGTCTATGATCCATGTCCGCAGACACACTCCATTGGCTGCTGTCCTCATACTGGTCAGTTTACTGCAATAACAACAATCAATAACTGTTGATTCTGTAATTAGACAATACTGACAACTCTAAATATCACTAATACCCTCATTGAAATAACAACCATTGACAACAACAATAGCAACTAGCATTGAATAAAAATCTATAATAACAGCATATTAATGCTGAAACAATACTCACCATATTACATGTTAATGACATCTCACAGATAATGTGTCATGAAGCATAATATTGTTGCTATGGTTACCTGCATATATCTTGGTTAACAATTGACCTGTGTTCGAGGTGTCCTGCACACAGATTTAATGACACCTGCCAGCCAATCAGAAACAAGAATATTTTCTGTGGCCATGGTACAAATATACCACAGCAATTATCATATTGGCTACAAAGCTTTTTTAACTTCTTAAATGTGTGTGTCCGTGTGTGTGTGTGTGTGTGTGTGTGTGTACAGTACCCTATGACCATCCTCCAGCTGTTTGTGGGAGACATCTACAGCCTGTTGAACTTCATGAGCTTCCTGCGCTGGCTGTTCATCGGTGTGGTGGTGCTGGGTTTAATCTACCTCCGATATACAAAACCTGACCTCCCTCGCCCCTTTAAGGTCAGTATTTTCCACACCTGGACACATCTTTAGCTGTACTGAATCGTACCTGGATCTGTGCTACAATGTTAACCAAAATACATGTCACTCACCTTCATTATATTCCACAGTATCTCACCATGTTCGTATAGCTATATTTCATTTTGCTGAGAAAATCTTGAGTAATGTTTAAAAGAAACATGTGAATTAGTTAATTCCACGAAACGCATGCATGCATATCAGCTTACATACAGTATTAAGATGGTAATAACAGACATCACTCCTGACTTGTCCACAGGTCCCGCTCTTCATCCCAGTGGTATTCTGCCTCACATGTTTCTTCATGGTCTTCCTGTCTCTGTACTCGGACCCGGTCAACACAGGGATTGGATTTGCCATTTCCCTCACTGGCATCCCCGCTTACTATATCTTCATTTACTTCAACCGTAGACCCAAGTGGCTTCAGAGGACTTTAGGTAACAGTTACTAATACAGTGGATCTTCACATTCAACTGCACATATGACATTAGAATAGATGGATCATTTTTGAGATACATGGTCATGCTGAACTTTTAATGTCATGTAGCCCAGAATTAAAGGGCCACTCCACTGATTTTTCATAAAAGTCAGTTTACTCATCATGGAGAGTACCACACATCCTGTGAAAACAGCTGTATAATGTCTTCTGATAACAAGATAACCCTCATGATTCCATCCATTATCTTGAGTTAAGCTTGAGACTTCAAATATGTGATAGAAATCCTGTGTTCTAAACTGGGGGCATATACTTTTAAAAGTGAGGGCATTTAACAGGCATGAAAAGTCTACTGCATGATACTATTGAGTTGCATTATGGGAATTGTAGGATCTAGTGTTTCAAGATATCGCAGCCTATGCTGTATCAATAGGCATTTGCAGACGAATGCAAACAGAAAAAAAGCGCTTGAAGGTATATAGTTCTCAGGGGAGCTCCCCAGTGGACAGTTCGTCTCAGGAAGTCCCCAGAACTGTTTGGTCCGAAAACATTCTTTTTTTTAATCTTAGGAGTCTACCTAGAGCTCTTACTAAAGGGGTTCTATTTAGAATATCTGTGAAACATCATTTGACAACTATTTACACCCAGGAAGAACAGGAAGGAACGTTTTATCAAACAGGGTTACTGGGTTATGTAAAGAACCATTATTCAGGCAGTCAACGTGGGTCCCTTCGGGGTGATATCCCCTCCATTTGCTAGAGGCTCTCATTGTAGAAGGTCAGGGTCAGAGCCAGTTTTCTTCCCACATTAGCTAAGAGCCAAAATTCAAACTAAAAAATTCCACAAAATTATTTGTAGAAATCTTATTTTGTCACCTTCTAAAGCTTTCAATGACTGGAGGGTTTAAAAAAAAGAACCAAAACAGGTTCCTGATGTTTGCCTTTAAAACAGCATTTCTAAAATCTGGTTAACAGAAAGGGGTTTCCCAGAAGTCAAAGGTTTTAGGTAGCACGCTACCCATGGAGATCCCTTTTGGAACCTGTCTTTTTAATAGTGTAAAGTCACTTACAAACCAGATAATACTGAATGGTGTCCTAATTGATGGACTTAAATAGTTCCATTTGCCCTAGATCTCAGACAATCATGGAAAGGAAGTGAGGCCAACCTTCAGGTAGCAGTAATATCTCTAACAAAGCATGTTCATTTTGCAGTGCTAATAAGCGCTTGCTAATTGCACATTTTTGTTAATAGTATCTCATTTCTGATGTATAAGCTTAAAAATGTGCACATTCCCAGGTGGTTAAAACCTTGTAAATGTTCTTTGTGAATTTAAAACACTCCTCATTTTTTTTCCAACATACGTTCTCATTAATATGTGTCAAACATTTCAACTTGTATATAACATGACGTCATTGTATGGTTTTCTTTGTGTCCTCAGATTCATTCAACAGAACCTTGCAAATCATCCTTGAGGTCGTCCCTGCTGAGCAATAACAGCACACAAACACTACGTCATCTCTGTGGGCCCTTCAAATCCCACATATATACTGAGCTGAGCTCTCACTCAGAAAGTCAAACTGGTGTTGTACTCTCCAAAAGACTAATTTAGTACAAAGATTGAAAGTCTCTGCTGAATGTGAGGTTATATAATGTGTTTATTAAAAGATCTAAATTCATGTTGAAAGAATTGAAAGTTTACATGTCATTCTTTTTGTGAAGATGTGATTGTTTATATAACAGTAAATGCCCATCTGATCAGCAACCCACACAAACACGTGCAGCTCACTGCACATGACACAAACATTATCTTGATTAATGTGATTGTATTATATAGTATCTTGCTGAGCAATACTTTCCCTGAACAAATGCTGTCACTGGCAGTATATAGTATATCAGCTGTAGCTAATTAACATTAACACTGTGAGTAAAGTTAAAGCTGTTTTCATTGGGTTGCAACCTGTAAAAAAACAAAAAAAAGAACATGAGCTGAAAGATGCTGAAACACTTCGTCAAACTGGGGGAAACTGCAGAGATAATGATAATGATAATGCTCTGTGGGTTTGTACAAGCAACATCTTCCACATTACACATAGTCATTTGATCAATGTTTAATATAAAAATATTGGTTCGTGCAACTTTAACAAGTTTTACTATGCAACTTGAACATTAGAGTAATAATCACCCTGGTTTAAAAAATATCTCAGATTTCTTTCTGAGTTAGAAGAGCTCATGCTTTAGATCAGATAGCTGTGCCCCTGTTCCAGCCAGGTTTTAGCATACAGATGGTCCAGCCCTAACATTAGGACCTTTGCCATTTGATTCAATCATTGTTATGACTTTCCATCACCTCTCTGACCTTATGTGGACTCTCTGCTCCCCCGGTAGTCCACTCACATTTCGCATTAGCCAGTCCGACTGCATCAGCACCACCCTCTTCCCTCCTGCATCAGGAATGAAGTGGCTTGGCCCTATGTGGCCTGGTGTGGTTATAGTCGTACTCTGAGGGGTGTGAGTGTGTGTGTGTGTGTGTGGTGTGCAGTCTGCTGATGTGGCTGCTCTCCATTCCCCCCGGGTGGGATTTGCAGGTAATCTGTCTGTGTAACCGCTGCCCTGTGCACACTGCACTCTCTCTCAGCTCCATGTCCTGTAAATGGAAGGCTTTTACTGCTGATGAGAGGATGGCTGGGTGGAGTCAAAATGCCCGGGAGCTTCCATTTTAGCGCTGAGCTATAAAAAAGCTGGCTTAAATTCAGCTAGCATTAGCCTTTGTGCGAGCAAAGCTAACTGTGCCAACACTGCAGGCATATGGACCTTTTACCACACTGCTGATGGTTCATAGGCTGTCACTGCTCAGGTTGCAGTGTGACTTTAACATTTATTTAAATGACTTCACAAGAGCTTTAATTAACACATGAAGGGCAATTCCATTTCATAATGCTTTAAATGTCAACCCCCCCTTTATCACCAAAGTGGTTCATATAATAATCACATCAGAACTTTAAAGGAAACATAACTATTGACAATGACACACATTAGTATATATAGTTTTAATTAGGAACATATATATAAACATTTAGAATTTATAAACAGTATATACACATGTAATAACTAGTTTATATATATATATATATACACACACACATATATATATATAAATAACTTGAAATTGCTCTTATAGCTGCTTACAACAATATTACAGTGTATTATGAACCATTTTATATACTACTTATAAATACTAAATAGGGAGGTTAAAGTAAAATAATGTAGAAATACAAATAAAAAAATGGCAGGTCAAGCCAGAGACAGACTCTTTCACCATCCCGGATAACAGTGGAAGCTTTAGACCCAAGCTAATATTTTACCAAATAAAACTGTGGTTGCATTGTGGCAGCAGGTTTTGACAAGGAAGAAGAATGTGTGGAATAAAAAAGACCATATCTCTGGTTCTGCTGCATCGATTTTGATCCTTTTTGTTAAACTGTGCCTGACACTGTGCAGCAATGATAAATCAGTGGAGTGCTCTTTTAAAAATGATTTAATCATTAACTCCCAAAAGAAATTCTTGTGAAACAACATGAATTGATGCATTATATTTAAGATACACAGGCGCTGCATTCAAAGTAATTCCCAGTCAGCTATCCTAAACTTTTAACAACCAACCTGCTTGTGTTTGATGAAGTGTATTTTATATTGATGCATTTACACAGCACATCAAAGGTGACATATACAGTTCACTTAAGTGTTTGTTAGGTTTGATCAAATACAAGGCAAAGGTGGTGTGAGGTAATTTGACTATATTTCAGCTCTAAAAACTAGTATTTCAGGAAAGTTTAACGGACATCGTGATGTTTTAAAGTGCCATTTTTGGCACATTAATAATTGTAGCCTGAAATTTTGACACAGGCACATCCCTTAGAATTTATATTGTATAAAAAGATGTCTGATACCTTAAAAACAATTACAGTGATTAGGTGACCTGATGCATACAGTCCAAATATGATACTAAAAAGTATGTTTTTACAGGACTGTTGAAAACAGTTTTGTCCATTGAATACAACCATTGTCTTAAAATGTATGCATTAAATATTGTCTATTGGAACTACAACCCAAAGCACTAATACTAGTATCAGCCCTTCAAAGCTTAAATAGTTTGAGGAACAGGTATCAAACTCCAATCAAAATGATAGCTACAGTAGGCCACTTACTCCCCCAGGTCCCCTAAAAGCTACAAGTGCTGACATATTTCAGCACTTGTAGCAGTTGGCATTGCAAGCACTAAAACCACGTACAGCTGAATTCTGGAGGGAACTGTATAAAAGATACCATACAGCACAACATCACACTTCATTTCCCAACCGCACATCACCATATCTGAGCTTCTCATTAAAGCCAGCAAATAAGGGGTTGAACCACAACAACTTCTGTTTTTAATTTAAAAACCCCCGGAAAAAACAGGGAACTTTGTAAATAAATGTGATAATGTTTTTGTATGATTCAGTGTCAAGAGGTGTGACCTTTTCCTTTTACCTCGCAGCAACGTGAAGGAGATAATTAACACACCAAAGAATTTTCAAGGTTCCAGTTGCAAGATGAAAAAATAAAGTCAATCAACCCGAGGATTTGACTGTATAAGGTGTTACTCATGTGTCCTCCTCTGTACGTGTGTGTGATGAAATAGCTCTATTAACACACTGTGTCAGCTGAAGGAACAGTCATGCTGCTAGCTAAGAGATAACACACACACACACACACACACAGCAGCACTGATACAGAGAAAATGCCAGGAGTTGGCGCAGTACCAAAGGCTAAGGCTCTCCCTCGAGCTCTCTCTCTCTCACTCACACACACACATACACACACACACACACACACACAAGTGAATAGTGTGCCAGAGTCCTGGCTGCAGGCTGAGAGAGGCAGAGAGAGAGAGAGAGAGGCAGGAAAAGAAAAAAGAGCTGGATTGCATTCTGAGGAGGCATCTGAGAAAGCACACCAACCTGCTTTCACAGTGAAAGTGGGCCAGTATACAGTGTGTGGTGTCACTGAGGTATCCAACTGAGACACCTCAAAAGAGCAGAAAAAAAGCATTTGATCACCAACTCAATAAACAGTTTAAAGGATTTAATTCTGCTTTCATACAGATTGGAGCTTATTTTCATAATTTTGGCCCTCATTCGTACCTGTGATGTGAGATTGCACTCAAATTGAAGAGATCTATGAACACAATAACATCACTAAAAATAACTCACAAGCACAAGCAGTCAGACAATCAAACAGGTTGTAAACAACACCCCAGGTTATCTAAAATTCTAATCTGCCATCTCTATCCCTAAGGTTTGGTTAGGCACAAAAATGATGAGGTTAAAGGGAAACTTCAGTATTTTTAAACCTGGGTCCTATTTTTATAAATTTGTGGGGTCTAAATGACTAATAGTTACCAAACGTTTTGGAATTGGTCCATTAGATTGCCTCCGCCGGCATCCGCGAATGGGCTGCAATGGCTGCAACATATTCCTTGGGGGCAACTGGGTGCAAGTCCGTCTACTAAAAGTGCTTGTTTTTGCCACTGACAGGCTCAGACTGTTATTCTAAGGGTCTGACAACATTATGGGAAGGATCTCTACAGAGACAGACTGTTTGTTAAAGAGTAAGATCCTTTTGTCTTCCCGCAACAACTCAACCTGTCACATCCCGCTCCAGGGTCAAGAGAAGCTGCCTGCCCTAGTCTGTTAACTTTGTCTGCCATATCCTCTAGTCTCTCTCTCTCTCTCTCTCTCTCTCTCTCTGGCCTTGGCAGGTTCCCGCCTGTTGTTGGATCTCACCTGTTTCCCGTTCATCATTATCACCTGCCAGCCCTGCAGCCCATGATTAAACATAAAACTCTGGGACTCACCTGTGTCCGTTGTCAGTTCGTCTTTGCATTCCTGTGCTTAACGTCCCAGCCTTCTACTTAGTCTAAGACTTCCTTGATTGACTCCTGTTTTTGACCTTGCCTGTTTTTGGATTTTGGATTCTGCTATACCTGTCTTCTGTCTTCCTCCTCATAAGAAGAAGTGAGTAAAAGACTGAAACTAAACTGCCTTGTCTCTGTGTCGTGCACTTGGATCCTCTCCGAGGTTGCTAACGTTAGCCATGATACAACCTCTCACGAGATTTCAGAGTGAGACTTTTCATTGAGTGAGACTTTCTGTTTCTGGTTCAAAGTACTTTTCTACTGTGGTTAAAAGAAACCAGTGTTAACAGTTTTTAGAAGACACGAGCCGAACAGCAGTCTCCTGTGTTCTTGTCATCTGTTGCGTACAAGGTTTTGTGGCTGTATAATGACATCATGCTACTTCTGCCTTTAACTGTGACAGATACGAGCTATAATTCACTTGACTGCTGTGTCAGTTAAAAGTAAACTTTTGTTATTTTTTGAACAAATGACTGAACATTTTGCGTGGGAGGAAAATCTTCAGTTCTATTTCGTACGTGCGAGGCCCTCTAACGGGCTTCGCTATTGGTTTATCCCCTCGAGGTTCCGCCTCGTCAGCTGATCAAAGTCCATGTACTCACCGCCCCCGGGGGTAGCTCCTCCCCTATAAGACCCTTGGTCCACACCTTGCTCGTCTCCCTTTTCACTTCAGCTGAGTTCAGTCCTGAGTACAGTCGAAGAGAGGAATATGGCTTCGTCCAAGATTTGTTTTTCCTGTGCGGCGCCGATGGTAGTGGAGGATGGCCATAACACCTGTTTCATGTGGCCCCCAGCACCAAGGTGAGTTAGGGAAGTGCCTCGATTGTCTCACGCTCCCCCGGGAGGAGCGTGAGCGTCGGGGCCGCTTTTTCGAGTCCATACGCTCTCTCCA
>LKNJ01002219.1:96705-132362 GCA_002120245.1 Maccullochella peelii
GGGTGTTTGAGGAGGAGGACCCTGCCACTCTTTTTGATGAGACTGGCGAGGACAGCGTACCGGAGGGACATCGGTACCCGTTGGATGATCTGCCAGGATTATTTGAATCAGTGGCTGCTAGGATGGAGTGTCAGAGCTCCCGTGGTGGATTTCACCATGGGCCTGCTCGGTCAGCCCAAGGGGAAGCCCTGGCCCTGTGTTACGGTCCCCAAGATGACGCCGGTGTTTGGCCATGCTCAACGAGACTGGCATGCGCCACTGAGGGCTAAACCACCGGCAATGGCTTATGCACCATATGCCACCGTCGAGGGCTGGGAATGGGGCCGGGGTGTCCCTCCCATCAAGGACGAGGTCAGGGTTTGCCTCGTCCCGTCAGCTTCTTTCTGGCCGGGGCAGGATCGACCATCGCTCCCTGCCGAGAGGGACAGGATGACGGCAGGGTTTCTTGATCGATGCTATACTGGCGCGACTCAGGTAGTTGTGCTAGCAAATAATATGGCGTTCCTGGCGGGGTCCATGGACCGCCTGTTATATCACCAGACGGAGCTGCTGGAGTCCGAGATAACTGAGGCCCAGACCACCGCGGCTGCTTTTCTTCGGATGTCTCAGGTGCTGGCGATCGTGGGTGGCCGCTCGATGTGTGCGGCGCAGGTGGGCCACAGACACCTTTGGCTTGGGCTGTCATCCATGCGGGAAAGAGAGCAGCGGCTGCTTCTTAATACCCCGCTGTCAACAGAGTCGCTGTTTGGCCCGGACATCCGGGTTTCAGAGCACCTCGGGTCACATCTGCGGCTGCAGCAACCTCCCCCTCACCAGTGGCAGCAGCAGCAGCGACAGCAGCAGCAACAGCGACAACAGTATCGCCGGCGTTCCCATTTGAGGGACGGGCCCAGGGAAATGGCGGCTAGTGGATCGGCCCAGCAAGGGCTGGCGTTTACCGGTGGTTCAGCTGACCGGGATCGTGGCAGAGGCGGTGACGTCTGGCCAGAGCGCGATTCGCGGATCGGGCGCAGGCAGCGACATCAACAATCACAGCAATTTCCCTCTTTTTCTAATAAAAAACGTAAATGGTATATGGCTTCTGAGGGATGTTCTTTCGGTTCTGTTAACTCTGTCACACAGGTTGAGTCAGAAGTTAGACATGATAGCAATGACGATGGGGGTATTAGCAAAACAGCTAATGAATTGTTTATGAGTCATTGCTGTACTAGTCGCCGCCGCACTTTTCAGCGCACTACCCGAGGAGGGAGTGTGCCGGAGTACTGCGCTACGCATATGGTTGTGGCTCCGAGTATGTCCACCCCGACGTTTTGCGGCCGCCATTTTGGCTAGACTTTTTCTGAACTGGAGGATGAGTGTCATGCACAGTCAGTCATGGACCGGTTTCAAGAAGGTGGACATGACAATGTGATGATTGAGTGCGATGTTGAACCTGCCGTTGAGGATGGTATTTCCCTCCCCTCCGTGGTGACGGGCTCACCGGGGGATGAGGTAAGGGACGCAGCAGCCTCACTACTGACACTAGCTTCATCACAGCCCTTTCTGGGGGGGCCCCCCCGTGCGTTCTTCTCAAAGTAGGGGAGATCAGCATGGGCGGGCCCGATCTGCATCTCCCTGCCAATCCCGTGACCCAGCCCCTCACAACCCACCACGCTGTGTGGGTGTGGTTTTGCGGCCCTCTCTCTGCTTGGTTGGACTGGACACTACGGAGGGATTACGCACTGCAGTTTTGTCGCAGACCCCCTCCGTTCGGCGGGATCGTTCAAACATCATTCAGCAGGCCAGTGTGGGGGATGTATGGTCGGGCCCGGTGGGGAACCGCCACATCAATCTCCTGGAGCTCACAGTAGTGGGGCAGGTGCTTCTCCACTTCGCCCCGCAGTTGAGGGGGGAACACGTCTTGATTCGGTCAGACAACACCACTGCAGTGGCCTACCTCAACAGACAGGGGGCAGACAGGATGTCCAGTCGAGGAGGACTGGGGCCTCTCCTCGGATGTGGCGGGACAGGTCTGGCAGAGGTTCGGTCATCCAGTGGCCATCTTCCAACCACTGTGATCTCTACAATTCAGAACGCACGTGCCCCGTCTACTTCCAGAGTATACGCATCACGGTGGCGGGTGTTCACAGCTTGGTGTGAGGCTAAGAGCCTGGAACCACGCCCATACCCTCTGCAGGATATTCTGTGTTTTTTGCAGAGCCTGTTTGATAGTGGCCATGCTGCATCTACACTGGGAGTGTTTGCAGCAGCCATGACGGGTTAGGGCGCTTCACTGCTAGGAGCCATCCATTGGTGAAACGCTTCCTACGAGGAGCCCGCCGGTTGAGGCCCCCTACTCGACGTTTGGTTCCCCAGTGGGACCTTCAGACGGTGCTGGACGGGTTGTCAGGTCCACCGTTCGAGCCCCTGGGGCAGGCAGAGCTGGAGTTGGTGTCAGTGAAGACAGCGCTCCTCTTGGCTCTGGCATCTGCCAAGAGGGCTGGGGATCTGTGCGCCCTGTCCACCCATTCAGCCTGTATGACAGTCAGTGACAATAGGGAGGCGTTGGAACTGTGGACAAATCCTGTTTTTAGACCAAAGGTGATTACCTCCTCTTTTAGGTCAAGGGTCATCCGTCTGATGGCCTTTTTTCCCCCTCCTCATTCAGGTGATGAGGTGCGGCTTCATACATTGTGTCCTGTGCGCGCTGTCCGTGTCTATGTTGAGCGCACAGCGGCTTTCAGGAGAACGGACCAACTGTTCGTTTGCCACGGCGGCCGTACTCTGGGGGCTCCGGTTTCGGCACAGCGCCTTGCCCATTGGTTGTGTGACGCCATTCGCAGGAGTTATGATGCCATGGGGCACACTCCTCTGATGGGGTTGAAGGCACACTCCACTAGGGGTATTGCAGCCTCCACAGCACTGCTTAGGGGTGTTTCGGTGGAAGATGTCTGTTTGGCTGCCTCCTGGTCCTCCACTTCGACGTTTGTTCAGTCATATCTGAGAGACATGACTGCNGCTGGAACTGCGGCCAAATCCTGTTTTTCGACCGAAGGTGATTACCTCCTCTTTTAGGTCAAGGGTCATCCGTCTGAGGGCCTTTTTTCCCCCTCCTCATTCAGGTGATGAGGAGGTGCGGCTGCATACGTTGTGTCCTGTGCGCGCTGTCCGTGTCTATGTTGAGCGCACAGCAGTTTTCAGGAGAACGGACCAACTGTTCGTTTGCCATGGCGGCCGTACTCTGGGGGCTCTGGTTTCGGCACAGCGCCTTGCCCATTGGTTGTGTGACGCCATTCGCAGGAGTTATGACGCCAGGGGGCACACTCCTCCGATGGGTTTGAAGGCACACTCCACTAGGGGTATCGCAGCCTCCACAGCGCTGCTTAGGGGTGTTTTGGGGGAAGATGTCTGTTTGGCTGCCTCCTGGTCCTCCACTTCGACGTTTGTTCAGTCATATCTGAGAGACATGACTACCAGTTCTGTGGCTCACTCCGTGCTTGGCGCATGTCTGGGCGAGCCACCGACTGAGGATCAGGCCTGACTCCATCATGGTACAGTACCCTTACAGTTGGTGCATCTCTCCGAGGGATGATGCGTCACTGGGGGTACTACTAGAGGGGTCTGCTCTCGGCAGGGTTTCGAGCACGTACGAAATAGAAATAGAGGTTACCTGGTGTAACCCCAGTTCTATGAGTACGTGCGAGGCCCTCTAACCACCATCCCCAGCTGGCCATGGCTATAGTTGCTGAAGTTTCAAGGGAGACGAGCAAGGTATGGACCAGGTGTCTTATAGGGGAGGAGCTACCCCCGGGGGCGGTGGGTACATGGACTTTGATCAGCTGACAAGGCGGAGCCTCGAGGGGATAAACCAATAGCGAAGCCCGTTAGAGGGCCTCGCACGTACTCATAGAACTGGGGTTACACCAGGTAACCTCTATATTTTAGTCACAGTTTAGATTTAAGTAGAGAGCGTCATCTACGGAGCAGGAGAGGTAACTGCTGCAGACACAAGTGAATGGAAATGAAAGCTCACTCCTATGGACAAACCATCCTCTCCACCTACTGTATGCACAATTGTGTGTAGACTCATGATAGCAAAAAAACATTAATGTTATTTTATAGCAGGACAAACAAAAGACCACTGAAGAAAATAGGACCATTTTGAATTTTGAGGAACAAATTTGTTACATTATCGTGGACTAAAGAGGGCATGCTCAAAGAGCCTGAGAGCACCCGAAGAAGGGCAATTCAAAAAATGATTAAGGTGTTTCTAAAAATATTATTATAAGTCAAACCCAAAATGTCATTAATTCTTTTTCTTTATGATTTACACCTGTGTTTTTTCTACTGTGACATAAGAAAATGTCTTCTGTACTGGTTATTTACTTACTATTTTGTAAGTCAGCTCGCTTAGTCTGCAAGAGTATGTTTATCCTCCCATTCACCGCGTCAGCTCCCTTCATTAAGGCTTCATTTTGGGCCTCTATCTCATACCTTTTTATATTATGTTTACAGTAACACAGTGGGCCACAGTTTAGCATCATTTTCCATAGTCATTGACACCACACATAACTGCACCACCCCCTCTACCATCTCTGCCACACACTCAGTGCATCTTTCAACTGTTGTCTTCAAACGAAATCTTTCCGCTTCAGTACTGTAAGCCGCACGTCCTGCTACAGAAAAGGGGTGTGTTGTGTGCGTGTGTGTGTTGGGGGTCAAAAGGAGTATTACGATACCATGTAGACTGTATTTATTTATAGCTTACCTCTTCCCTGTCAACTTGTAAAGTAATATCACATGCGATCATCTCAAGCACACATTACACAGGACACACATGTACTGTATGTATGTATCCAACTCAAAAAGACCCCCCCCAAAAAAATGTCCACATGCTATATGTTTCACTTTCTTCTTGAGTCAGGGTAAGTGACACCTATGCACTCAGCAGGTGCACCACCCTCTCCTCAACTCCCTCCATGTCCCTGAGTGACCCAGCAGCCACATTCTAGCGCTGCGCCGGTGCCAGCAGCAGCAAATTAGACACCGGCACCCCCTCCTGATATGTACTTCTCTGTCCTACATCCATTATTTTTAGCTGGGATCCAAGCCTCCATCTACACTTAATATGGGGAAAGAGTGCCTCATATTTGCAGCCACCTCTAAATCCGTCATATCACTCTTTCTTCATTTGGCTCAAAGCAGACATGCTAAGCACACACACACACACACACACACACACACACACCATCATTCTTTATCTCTTTATTCCTTGCTTATGCACCATCTCCCTCCCCCTCCATCACTGTCTTCCCCTGTTCTCAGTCTGGATAGAGCGACAAAGAGAGCGTCATCTCCTCACTCCACCCACTTTGACAGGTTTGCAACACACACGCACAAACACACACACACGCTCAAAGCTGTCACCCAGGCAACCACAGCAGCCCCCATACAGACACACACTCACACCTATGTCAAACTTAGCCCAGCCCCTCTTGCACCCTGTGGCCCCCACTGCCAGTTGCCCATGTGAGGTTTTTAATAAGGTGGATGCAGGAGATGGTCTTGCTCTCTTCTGGGTGACGCGGATTGGAAGGGATTCTCCATACTTTTAACAAACTATTTTGTTTTTGATTTTTTTTCTGTCCCCCCTCCCCCCCTTTGTTTACTTTCTGAAACTGCAAATACATCTACATTATCTTAGAGAGGAGCCATGAAGTGGACCTGGGTGCTTGTGGCCGTCTTGCTGTCCTTTGTGGGGCTATCATTGGGCAAGGAGAGCTTGGACTTCCCAGAGTACGATGGAAAGGACCGGGTCCACGACCTCAACGCCAAGAACTATAGGTCTGTGATGAAGAAGTATGACGTTATGGTGGTGTACTACCATGACCATCCCGGATCCAGCCGCGTCGCCCAGAGACAGTTTGAGATGGAGGAGTTGGCCCTTGAGGTGGGTTGAGACGGGAACTATGGGTAGAATAAGGAGGGTAGCTTACTGATGAGGAAGCAGCATAACTTATGTATACATAATGCAAATGCACTCAAAGTTGCTATTAAGAGTTTGGTTGGAGGTTCTAGTAGAGTTTGTGTTTTGATTTAGTTTAATTTAATTAGGCTGCACAGATTTCAAACCATGCAGATGTGAAGTGTGTGACAGTATACTGCTGGTTGAGGGACTTAGGTTTGACATATAAGCTTGAGACACAAGTGCAAAAATGTAAAAAGAGATTCTTATTTATAGCAACGGTGTGATTGTGTAGTTACACGGAAAGTAAGTAAGTAAAGCTTTATTTATATAGCACTTTTTAAAACACACAGTTACAAAGTGCTTCACACATATATGAAAAATCAAAATGAATAAATACATAAAGGAAAGTAAATTGCAATATAAAACACAGCACAGAGGAGAAGATTTATAAAAAAGCTTGCCCGTAAAGATGGGCTTGTAGAAGCTGCTTAAAACTGTCCAAAGGAAAGAGAATATTTGGCAACAGAGGCATTTTTTTTTTGGCAAGATTTGAAATGTGCAATTGAACACAGAGAGGCATCATGGGAAAGTGATGCTACAAGGTGCAAAATAGCTTTGCTGGATTCAGAATTGCTGATAGGTGAAGTCCCAAAAATGTGTCACAAGCCTGCGGTGTGTCGTCAGTGTCGTCCACCCACAGAGCTGAGCTGTGAGGATCCAAGATATCATGTATTCTGGCAATGGCTGGGCTTGTGTACATTGTGTGTGTGTGTGTGTGTGTGTGTGCGTGTGTTTGTGTGCATGGGAGGTGATGCACTTAACACACCTCAGGCCTCCTGTCAGGCCCAGATACTCAGCAGTTTCATCACATTCCTCGCAGAGTGACATTACATCATCATTAGGTACGACGCTTTCAGGTTTCAGGACCAACGGTTGGTTCTCAGGTTACTTCAGGAAACACTGAATATCAAAGGTCACATACTCCCACACCACATTATCCAGGAAAAGTTATATTTGCATTTCTCGTCCTTGCCAATTTGATGTAGATTCCATGTTCAAAGTCACACAGAAATACAGCAGACATTTTAAATTGGACCAAAAACAGAGAGCAATAATGAAAGTTACAACTGTGCCATCACACACATTTTAGACATCCTTGATTTGAAGAAATACTGGACTAATATCTGCTGTGAAAGTTGCAGTTTTATTAAAAAAAGATGATGGGGTGATGAGTGATTTATGGAATATATACACTGGATCATGTGGCCATGTCACCATATTTTATAGCATTTGGCATGGCCACTCCACAGTGTACAGTGAGTGCTACCTTACACACCTGATGCTTTATTCCATTTTCAGGAGAGCTGCAAGCATTGCTGGCGGCTACTTTTAAAAACTGACACACAAAACGGGCACACAAAAACTGTCTTGGCAATTATTTTGGGCAATGAAAGAGGAGGAAAATGACAGTGAGTAATGGATAATTATAAAAAGCAAAACATTAATAACCAAAAGAGAGAGAGAGAGAGAGAGAGAGAGAGAGAAACGTTGTCTCCTCAGCATATCACATCATCTCAACAGCCTCTGGTGTCTCTGTATGGGAGCATTAGGGCTCGGTCTCAGGGCCGCAGGCCAGCAGTGGCGGTTCTGGCTCCAGTAGTGCAGGCTCAGCTCAGCGCTGTGATTGACACTTGCAGTACTGTACTCGTCAGCGGATCCCAGAGCGCTGAGCACCACTGCCACCTCGCCAAAATAGTCCCTGGGCTGGCGTGGCTTCTGGCGCTATATTTACCCCGAGCTGCTTTTGTGGTGGGCCGAGCTCCCCGAAGGCTTGTGTTTCTCCTTATGAATGTATTATGATTTACATTTGATGAGGTTTTATTATTAGTAACAGACAAAATCTCAGAGGTGAAGGCGCTCTGTGGGGGCTGGTGAAAGTTAAATGAAATATGACATGATGAGGGTGAGGAAGTCCTAATTAAGTGTTTCTCCTGTGGTCAAAGAAAACTGATTTGATCGTTAAGGTGGCCTAACACTGTGACTGGGGTATGTGTTGCGTTTCCATTTAGATTAGAGAGCGTGCATTCTCCACACTAAATGCACTATAATTTTAAATTGCTCACTGTCCATGAAAACAGATTATAGATAAGTGCACATGGATGTATATATTTCCTCCTTGGGTACTTAGGATATCAAAATGGGATCACTCTACACTGTCCAATTGGAGGAGAAATCATGTTTGATCCACAGCAGTAATAACTATCTCATTATCACGGCAGGAAATTACATTTTATCGTATGTTGTGTTTATATTGTTGCCATATATGTATGTCTCAGTGAACAGGCACAAAATGTATTTTAAAAAGTGTGCAGCTGCATTTTGTACATTGTGTAGTCAGAAAACATGCAGATATCAAGCTGTGAAATCCCATCCCAGATACTGAGGCTGTTGGTTTAACTTTACATGTAGTTGTAATAATATCAGCCACATTACTGCAGATACGCATTCTGCACACCAAGGTCCAAAGACAACTTTGCATGTTTTATATTTAGAGGACATGCAGACATATAGCTCTGAAATGAATGCAGAAAACAAAAGATGTCACCAGATAACTAGAGAGAAATCAAATGTATTCATATTACATATTCAAATCAAGATAAACAACCTCTAATGTATCTGGGCAAATACACATGTTTATCTCTAATTTACCTCTCACTTGCAGATTTGTAGTTTGTTAGTTTTATTAAAGTGGTTATACTGGAAAACACCAGTGCTTCTTCAGTTGCTTGGATGGTATCAAGCCTGACTCACCTCAATCACTTGCCCTTTAAAAGTTTATTTTAGCCCACTTAAATGCCAAAAGGGTGGGGTCTGCAACAAAATATAGTGCAATGCAAAAATGTCACAGCAAAACCAAAATACTGTACTTCCATGACTTAATTTGCTTTCATAAAATGTGTATAATAATTCTAATTATATATACTGCTGCATAACTTAAAATATATCATTTTCATATTTTCTACTGCTGCTAAGCTATAAACTCTAAACTGCTTTACTGTGTCCCACCCATCTGCAACTCCAATCAAATTAAAAGAAATGCCAAGAATTATGTGCACAACAACCTGCAGGACAGCCTGGTTAGTCAAAGTATTTATGCCAGTAAAAGCAGCTGCTCAAGATCTCTGACACCAGTGTGTATGTGTGTGTGTGTGTGTGTGTGTGTGTGTGTGTGTGTGTGTGTGTGTGTGTGTGTGTGTGCGTGTGTGTGTGCGTGTGCTTTTTACCCTCCAAACATACTGAGACAACCCTCAAACCACTTCCTCAATGCAACCAGGCTGTGAATGTGGCACTGCCATTGGTGGAACCAACTGTCAGTCATGAGGTTCAAGTTTCATACAGATTTAGAAAGTGCATAAGCAGCGGTCTGAAAAGCAGGCTTTTATGGTAATGAAAGCACTGAGTGAGACAACTTTGTCAAAACGGCGTAAATGTGCACAAGATGTGGACATAAACACTCATCTTACGGCACGCTCACACAGGCACTGTGTTCCCATGTTTTATAGAGTTATACTAAACTGACAAATCATGTCTTCAGTTACATGACAGTGTCTTTGTTTTACAGCTTGCAGCCCAGGTCTTGGATGAGTTTGATGATGAGGACATCGGAGTTGGCCTCATTGATGCAAAGCTCGACAAAACCGTTGCAAAGAAATTAGGTAAACACACCACAAATGAACACAGACAAATGAGACCAGCCAGTATCAGTATCTCTCTATTAATCTATAATTGCTAATACTTTGAACTAACCTGTCTAACTAGATAATGTAGCTCTCAGTGGGATATGGCCTCCTTCACTGTAATGTTTCTTATGGAAGACAAATATAAAACCTGTACTAAACCAATACTTCTTCTTTTTCCCCAGGCCTTGATGAGTCCGACAGTGTCTACATCTTCACTGACGATGAAGTGATAGAATATGATGGCGAGTTTGCAGCAGACACTCTTGTGGATTTCATCTATGATGTTCGTGAGGATATAATCTCCCAGTTAATAGCCTGCCTTATTTTAGCAAAAAAATGTCTCTAAACCCCAGTTTGCTTCCCTTGAAGATGACCCTCAGGATCTGACTCTGGGTTCTTTTTTTCTCTGTCACCTCCAAAACCATTGTCTCCCCCTCCCCCCTTTTCTCCTCCATGACCCTCCTTTTCCTTCATAGGTTCTTGAGGACCCCGTGGAAATTATTGACAATAGTCGGGAACTGAAAGGCTTCGAAAACATCGAAGAGGACATCAAATTGGTGGGCTACTTTAAGAGTCACAAGTCAGAACGTAAGAATCTGTACTGTGATGGCATGATAACCTGTTGCTTGCTTTTCAACATAATTGCTCATAATTGCATATCAAGCAAGTGCAACAGAGACCAGGCTCAGATTGCTTGATTTAACTTTGAGCTGCAGACTGATTTGATTTCAAATGTGATTTTCAAGTGAGCACACTAGAATGATGAGAGCAACACTAGAATGATGAGAGCAACAAGTCTACATTCTTAGATATTTCATACAGGGGCCGATCTACTGAAACAACTTGATGGATGCCTATAAAATTTCAGATTTTGAGGCTTTTGCCGATGCTGCTGAAGAGTTCCACCCTCACGTCAAGTTCTTTGCCACATTCAGTCCCAAGGTGAGTAATAATGGTTATTATCTTAAGTTTGATCAGACACATATGAAAAGTATTAAAACTAATTTTCTATATAGCTTTGCCTGTCTGTCATTTGGTGCTGACATTAATACAGTGGGTTCATCAGAGCTTTTTTTTCTCTAAACAGCTGTCCGCAGCTGCTGAAAATGAGGTTGATAAGAGCATGGTTTGTGGGCCAGAACACCAAAACAATAGCTAAAAGATGCTAAAACATTCCACGGAGATGAGAGGTGTCGGAGTTGGTTGATTATTCTCTGTGGATTTGTCACTACAAGCAACTCCTTTCACATTACACATATGTCATTTGATCCATTCTTGATATAAAAATGTTGATAAGTGTAGCTTAAATAAGAGAAGGTGTTAGACTTAAGTAAAACATAAATAAACACATTCTTTTAAAAAGCAATGGGCCCGAAATTGAACCCTGAGACACTCCATAAGGAAGCTTAGACTTTTTGACATTTGACCATTGATGAAAACAAAATGCTCTATGTGAATTATGGATCTAACAATCCATTTTAGAACATCCTTTATTCCATGTAATAAAAGCTTATAATGAAGAATATACTGTATGTATTCTATATTATAATAGTCCGCCAAACCAGAGGCTTTTGAAATGTCTAAAAATACACCAAGTAAGAATTTGTTGCTATATCATTTATAAAATGAAAAGTTTGGATTGCTAAAGTTAATGTAGTTCCTATCAGGATCAAAACAGCCATCATATAGTATTCCACTACAGTATGTTGACATAATTCAGCTCCTAAGGATTAAAAATCAAGGTTGAATTAGATTTGAACTCATAGACATCCCTCATAATCATGTTACAAATGGGTACTCTGACTGATGCTATTTGTGGTATGCATTAATCGATCCCCAAAAAGATTGGGAATGGATGCTTGACTTGACGTCTGAGGTAAGCATTGTTGCCCATTAAAACACTCAAGTTCTAAGCTGAAACGTTCTTCCTTCTTCTGTCAGACAGCTTTCCAGAAGTCCTCATTGATAAAAAACAATTTGTCCCCCTGAGGGGTTTTTCCCTTTCCAGGATTTCTTCCTCATCCTTCTATTGAAGAGTAAGAAGTACACTAGCTGACCTGTTTTTCCATATAAGAACTGATGCCAAATATGTGTCTGCAGATTGACCACTTCTGGAAGCTGAACATCCAATACACTTTCACTGGTGCTCTGAACAACATGCCCTGAAGTGTCTGTTAAAAGTTTTAGTGCTCATTCTCTCAATTAACTCACCTACAATGCATACAGTATCTAGACGACAGTTTCATTCAAAACTGCTATACTGTATATCTTCCTCAGTTAAAATTACAAAACATAAATGTTGTCCTCAAACAGTCAAAATACCAATAGTTCCCATTTACTCATACAGACTAAGCTGCTGAAATATTTTGTGTATGAAACGTTTTTCTTATCGTCTTTATGGTTCCCAGATCTTTTATGCTCAGCTGTTGGTTCTAATCCTTTGGTTGTGTGTTATAGATTGCCAAGGCTCTGGAGCTGAAGCTTAATGAGGTGGACTTCTATGAACCCTTTATTGATGATCCCGTGGTCATCCCAGGAAAACCTTACTCTGAGGCTGAGCTGGTGAAATTCATTGAAGATAATGACAGGTCACTACAATAATCTCATGAGGTAAAAGATTAATCTTCCATAATGAAAAACAAAACGCATTAAAGTCGTATTCCTCTGTGCTTTTCAAGACCAACCCTGAGGAAGCTACAACCACACAACGTGTACGAGATCTGGGTAAGAGCTTGAAAACACTACAGCAAATTAGACCAAAGGTCTGTTTTTGTTCAAATATTCTTCCATGAAGAGACTATGATTAGATTAGATGTAGTGGATTCAGTTTGTCTTAATTTTTTCCACAGGATGACGATGTTGATGGTGAACATATCATTGCTTTTGCAGAGGAGGCTGACCCAGGTAAAGGAAAGGAATGGTAAAACATTACTGACAGAAACACCACCAGATTATGATACAGTTATAACCAGTCACCAGTCAAAAGCAAACCTAGAAAGTGTTACATGGGGCTTGGAGGAGGTTTTTGCATGGTGATGACATGATGTTAAGCCAAATTTAATCAGGCTGTCCCATGAAGCTATACAGTATTTTTTCAGGTGAATGAAGGAGGAGCAATAAAAGGATTCGCAAATACGCATTACCACAATTTTGCCACCGTGTTGATTCGCCCCTATAATAGTTCAGTCTTAGCTTCACTGTTGTCGTCTCCACCCCCTAGACGGTTTTGAGTTCCTTGAGATCCTGAAGCAAGTTGCCGAGGATAACACAGACAACCCTGACCTCAGCATTGTCTGGATTGACCCTGATGACTTCCCCCTGGTAGGAATTTAACAGTGCAATATGCGTACAAGAAATATATTTTTCACAAATGTCACATTAATTTGATTGACGCTGGGTGATAACAGCGAGATTAATCATAAATAATTTTCCCTGCAGCTTGTGCCACACTGGGAGAAGACTTTTGGAATTGACCTGTCCTCCCCACAGATTGGTGTTGTCGATGCTGATGATGTGAGTAATATTTGTGTTACATTATTCATTGATTGCCTGTGCATTTGTGTGTTTTGCTGTACTCTGTTAGACATATATACACATGGCTGGATTACCAACTACGCAGAGTGGGCAGCTTCTCTGGGACTCCAGTCCTACAGGGGCCCTAAAAGTCCCCGGTTATCTCTGGTGCAATCACTTTGTTGTAATTTTATTAATTATAACTTTTATTGGTCGCTCTTTATACTCTTTCCTCTTCCGTACGTTTTTCTGTCGACTGCTACTTCTGCATACTTTCAGCTACAGAAACCATTCAAATATCAAAATGTTCTGCTCTTTAAGGACATGTGTGCTATGACTTTTCTTTTTTATAACTTTTATACTTCTTAAAATATTAAGGTTATTTCAACTTTTTTTTTTTTTACCATAGAAATGAATGGGAGCAATCTTCAAATTCTCTTCAACTTACTCCACTTTGAAATGCTACTGCTTCCGTATACTTTCAGCTACAGACTCCATTTAAATTTTAAACAGGTCACAATACTTTCGACTATTAAACTTGTATTGAGCTTTTTGAAATCTTTTACAGTTTTTGAAATATCACAGTTTTGGTTTTATGCTTTTTTTGCTTTTCTGAGTTTATAATGGGTGTGTGTGGGGCGGAATGTTCAGAGCTAGAGTGGGTGTGTTAAGGGGTGCATAGTTTAGGCAGCAGGGGAAGGACCCAAATGCAGACAAACGAGGAGGCTCAAGCAGTTTAATAATTTATGCGTTGCTTACACACAGGTACAGGTAGGTAGGCAGGCAAGCAGACAGGTAGACAGGCAACGGGTAACTGGGAGATCCAGGCTCAGGAGACAGAAGAATGAGGGAAACATCCAACGCAAGAGCACGAAAACTAAGCATATGGTACGCGGTACAATGAACCAACTGTGGTGGAAATTCTGATTTCCCTTGTGGGGAAGTGAACAAATAAAATGATGATTCAACAAACAGTTATCTTTTGTAGATTTAATTAAGAAGAAGAATAAAGAGCAACAAATAGGAATAAAAGAGAATAAGTAATAAGTAACAATTAAGTAACAGATAAGGACGATCACAGAGTCAATCTATTTCAGCTGAAAGGACAGAGATCATACACCGAGCTGTGTACGATGAGTCTGACCTCGAAGTGAAGAAACAGTCACATATTTATAGTAGTAACATAACAAATAGGCAAGGGAGACAAAATCTATCGGACCTTGGTCAAAGCATCTGTGCCTTACGCTGACAAGTATCATACCCAAACATCAGTACAGGACAGACTATTCTCCTATCGCCCCTCGTAGTACACAGGGCAGACTGTTCTTCAGAAATCAAATCTACCCAAAACACCAGTGTACTTTACGTCAGATGAAACTATCACACAGGATAATAACAAAATACCATAAAACACAAGATACTACATAACACTCATAATGATAATGATAAATTTTGCTCTTACACCAACAAGGAACAAAGGAAGGGGACCAGTATAAACAGGGAAGTGGCTGATGAGGGAATCAGGGGCAGGTGTGTAATGGGGAGCAGGTGAGGATAATCAAGAACTGAGACACGAGGGCAGGAACTGAAAAGACAGCAAAGACAAGACTTCAAAATAAAACAGGAAACAGAATGGGATGTAACAGGGTGACATCATCGCCAGAGTGGAAGCCAGCTTTAGACTCTTCGTAAAAAAATGTCTCTAACTTGCTCTCATTCCCACAATTTTCACTCTTCATGCATCATTCCACATCAGGACATAGACAAACTTGTCCTAGTTCAGATCATGTAACTATTTAAGCCATAGGACATACAGTTTTTGAACTGTCTGCCTCAAAGCAGCAGAGACTGCAACTGTCTCATTGACTATAATGATATTTTGGCTTTTACAGTCTTGAGCAAAAATGCAGATATGAGGACATTTGAAACTGTGATTTCTTGGTCATTTTTAACTTTATCCACACAATTATAGATGTAATAATAAATCTACATGTTCAGCAATGCCTTCTGGTGCTGACAGTGACAGTCATTTATCCAATACGACCTACAGTTTTTGAATGATGGTGTCTTTTCTGAGTGAAACTTTTACAGGTTTCTCTCTCTCTGTCTCAGTGACTGAGCACTTTCAGGCACCAGATAGTTACACAAACAGTTGATGTTGATTAGCCAGGTCAGGTCAATAAGCGTCAGGTAATAATGATATTAAAACAATAAGAAGAAGAAGAAGAACAAGAAAATGTCACAACTGTCTCTCTCTCGCTCTCTCTCTCTCTCTCTCTCTCTCACACACACACACACAGTAATACACTACACACAAACACAGATACACATACAGTAATACACTAACACATACAGATACTAACACACACACACACACACACACACACACACAACTGTTTTTTCTGTCTTTGAGGGGAGTTTTACTACTTCAGCCTTTACTACTACTAGTAATACTACTACTAAAATATTTTTATAATGGGAGAAATCTTAAAATCCTAATCCTTAATTCACAATTAAAATCTCAAATCTCTTTTTTCAAAATAAAAGCATTAGATGGTAACAGGAACTTACAGGGGGCCACAGACAAGGCTGGAATTACAAAATAATTAATTAATTTCTGATTTTTGCATTTTCAACAGTGCTTTGTAATTTATTCTTCTTCTCTATGTTTTTTTGGTCGACTACAACTTCTACAGAAACCATTCAAATGTTAAAACTTGCTCTTTAAGGATATTTATGCTTCTATTTTTAAGCTACAGAAACCATTCAAATGTTAATACTTGCTCTTAAAGGACATTTATGCTTTTATTTAACTTTTCTCTACTATTTATACTTTTTGAAATATTGTGCATTTTTCAGCAATTTATTACAATAGAAGTGAAAATCATTAACAATATTACAGTTTAGCTTCCAGCTTTTCTAGCAATGCATTTCAGCTCTTAGCTTCTTTAGGTAATGCAGTTCAGCTTCCAATTCTGGCAGTTCATTTCACATTTCTGCATATTCAGCAATGCTTTGCAATTTATTCTTCTTATGTGTGTTTTTTTTTACTAATACTTCTGCATACTTTCAGCTACCGAAACAATTCAAATGTAATGGTTATGCTCTTTACGGACATTTATGCTTCTATTTCACTTTTCCAACTCCCGAATCTACCAGTTTTACATTTCAGCTTCCAGGTTATTGATCAGCAATACATTTGAGGCTTCTGATTTTTCAGGCCAATTCATTTTAGAGTTCTGCATTTTCAGCAATACTTTGTAATTTATTCTTCTTTGACTATTACTTCTGCAAAAATACTATTACTACTTCCAAAAAGACTTTTTCCCATAAACTTACATTGTGAAAGTGACGTCTGTAAATCAGCTGAATTTTTTTATAGCCAATACGAACACTTAAATATTCCTTATTTAAATCATGATGTCCTAAAAGTTGTAAAATGCATTAAAAAAATCCAGAGTTATAGAGTCACTGCCATTCATGTGAGTGAGCCTGAGACTGAGCGGTTGGGAGGTGGGGCTAAAGGAAGCGCTAGTGCGCCTGTTCTATGGGCCATGCTATGCGGAAGATCCATGAAAGACCATTTTAAAGATAATTTTATATTCGGAAGTTGAACTTTTTTGGCTTCATGCACCATTGAGCAACTTTCATAGGAATGAACGGGACCCCGTCTCACTGTCTTTGCGGGTGCATTGCTATACTTCTGAACCACCGCCAGCTGTTGATTGGAATAGCGTGAGACTTGCGGCAGGAATGTGTATCGCGTCCCCCGCATGCTTGTGCAACGTGTGTTCTGTGCATAAACAAAACGGGGGCCCACTCATGAAAACATTGCCCTATAGTAGTAGTCAAAAATTCCACAAGGTAAGGCTAAGGCCTTAGCCTCCTCAGAGAATCTGCAGCTGAGATGGTTTTATTTGTTCTTCTTCACTCTGCAGGCTGACAGTGTGTGGATGGACATGGATGATGGTGACGACTTGCCATCTGTAGACGAGCTGGAGGACTGGATTGAGGATGCTCTGTCAGGTGAAATTGATCCTGATGATGATGATGATGATGACGACGACGACGACGATGACGATGATGATGACGACGATGATGATGATGACGATGATGATGATGACGATGATGACGATGATGACGACGATGATGACGACGACGATGATGATGACGACGACGATGATGACGATGACGACGACGACGATGACGACGATGACGATGATGATGATGATGATGACGACGATGACGACGATGATGACGATGATGATGATGATGATGATGACGATGATGATGATGATTATTAAATCACAAAGTCAAAATTTACTCTTTAAGTCTGACCAATGCAGTTTCAAGAGTCAACATCATTAACTCTGTCAAATCATCCTCTTTTGTATCTAGTTCTTATGTAGAACTTGTCAGTTCATTTTGATATCACATCTTTTCATCATCTTCTCTCTGAATCTCACCAGAACAATATTCCATTACTCCTTTATCCCTCTCCCGTACATATTCGCTAATCCTCCATGTAACAAAGTACTTTCTAAGATCCCACAGTGCCTTTATTCCCACATGTAACACTGTCTGGTACAATAAAAAAAGAAAATCTTTCAAAACTTGCCATCTACTGCTATTAATTTTCAGATTATTCAAATTTTTATTTTCCAAAGTACTGGAGGGGTTGCAATGTTGTATGCATTATGTCTGAGTCCATCTGTGGAGTCTGTTGCAGTTTGAATGTGTTTTATTTGTTCACTTATTTTTTTGTTTTCCCCAGTATCGAAACAACTGAAGTCAGATCCAAGGGTGCTATAGCAGGCTTTTCTGACGGGTATCACCAGCCTACTCTGTGAAATCAATGTAACGCTGTACACTGAAAGTGTTGTACATCATATGGATGTTTTCTACGATGATGAAATATGACAACAGCCATATTCTATTTTTGTAACAAGAGAAATTTAACTTACTGTAAAGTCTTAAATAAATGACAGCTTGGACAGAAACCCCATTACTGTATAGTTTTTTAAAAGTGTGTGTGTGTATCTACTTTTTAAAAGCGTGTGTGTGTATCTATAGTATATGTAGATATGTAATACCTATAACTAGATGTGATAAATGCTATATGGGATACAGAGGTGGACACAAATCAGTCCCAAATGTTAGTACACACTTAAAGCTACAACCGTATGTGTAAGATCTGAACATTTTTGGCTTTGGCACCCCCTGGTGGTAGTATCAAGAAGAGACACTGTGGCAGAGAGTATTTCAACAATTTTCACTAGATTGGCTCATTTGTTTACATACAAAGCCTTAAGGCATCAGACTAGTGGGGGACAACATTTTATTATCAAATTAAAATTAAATTCAATACTTAGCAGCTTTAAAATAAAGCTTTAAGATCACAAGGTGAATCAAAAATGGAAAGGTGTGTTTTCAGTAAAGTATTCTGGGTGACAACTCACTTGCTGCCATATGTAAATGATGTAAGTCTGTGCTGCAGGATTTCAGGTTGACTGCTCTGGGTGAATTTCAGAGAGCTGAGCCACTGAAAATCGCTATACACTATGTGCATCATTAGATCAATTTCCAAGACACCCCCAGTGATTCAGGCTTAGACTTGATAAAACTAACCATTGTATTACGCATTTTGAAAAAAGAGTTGGATTTTATGTTTATGTGGAAACAAAGACTTTCAGTAATCCATAGAGAAACGGTGGGAGAGTAGACTTCCAAAATTCAGAAACTTAAAAAGTAACCTAATATCACTTGCTTTTTTTTCCTCCACTGGTTTAACATCTCACCTTGCTACAGTGATGTAGGGTGTACTCCAGGACCCTGTGACATCACTGTTGGGTGTGGTTACAGGTGCAACAGAGCTCACTTCTGACCGCATCCAACCACACAGGTTGCTCTTTCTCAAAGCATAAATCTGTAATGTATAAAAATCACAACTTTTATGTGGTAAATGGTGTACACTGATTTTCTTTACAATATTCTGCCAGCCTAACGATTAATTATAATAATATGGCTCTTTAATGGGATGTCCCCTCCAACATGGCGGCCTGTAACCCCTGGTCCACTTTTAAAATATGTCATATCCTATATAATGATATGAAGTTCCACTGTGAATTACATTGTTTATTTTTCATAGACACTTATTGTTTTGCTTTTAACACTTAAGTGACCCCCAAAATGGACATAAGATTGCATTCTTGTGCCAGACTTTATTTTTTTGATTAAGACACAAAGACAAACAAAGACACAAAACAAATATCCATGATTAGAAAAAACACAAATACACCCAAATGGAGACAGGGGTAATGGCTAAAAATGAGAGAACGTGAGACACAAAGGATTTTTTATTACTATGAAAAACATAAAAGCACTACTTTCTTTCTCTGTCGGTTCTTCTCCTGGTTTGGCTCTGCCCCTCTCATCTCGTGATGTAACCCCCATCTCAGTGTTTGGCGCGCCTGCGCCAGTACTAGATACGCCCCTTCCTCTCGCAAGCCATGTGGCTGTAGATGGTAAATAAAAATCTCTGCAAATTTTTTACTTCCATTTTACTCCGAATTGTTTTCGCATAAACACTGACTTCTGCACAGTCGGAGCAGCCAAAATGTCGGCGGGCGTCGTGAACCTTCAGGCGCAGGTGGAGTCGGTGCTGGGAGCGCTGGTCAAAGCGGCCACGGTGGAGTTAACCAAACTGTTCGAGAGCAGTTACCGAGCCTCGGCGCAGGATGTGGATGTGGGCCGCGCTGAGGACAAAAGGGAAAATGAAACATTGGAGACACTGGACAGCTTATGGACTGGGGACACAAAACGCAGCATCGGAGTGCAAGTGGATGAGGACATTTGTCCGCCGTTGGAGTCTCTTTGTGGTGCGTGTCTTTGGAGCTTTAAATGCTACGACTTCCTGTTGACGTGCAGGGATAGATGCATGGGGAAAGTGCAGATCAGTTGCTCCTAAAAACTTGAACTGCATGATAAAGTCAGAAACATGGTCTAGCAGATTTTGCATGCAGTCAGCATACATGTAGCTTGTTGCATATGTGCATTTACTTCTTGCACACACTGTGTTCATCTGTAGTTGCACTGAACTCCTGCAGGGGGTTCCCCCATTGCAAACCCAGTGTATTAAGGAATGTGTGCTTCTGTCTTTAACCCCTCCCCCTCTTCTCCACAGGTCCTCCTTTCTGCTCAAATGGTGATTGTTTGGGGGGGTGCAGGGAGGTGGAGGTGGTGGAGGGGTGTCTCATTCCAGAAATCCTCCTGGCTGAAGATAGCCAAGTTGGCCCTGAACAGTCGCCTCTGAAAGAACAGGTCAGTGAGAACGTGCGAGCAGCTTTGTGACTTTATGTATTAGCACGTTATCACAGCCTGTTGTTATAGCAGTACAACTTGTCATACTTGTTTTTTAATGCTGTATGTTGTCCCAAGGTGGATCTTAGTTGTTCCCATGACATATGATGTGCTGCAGACATGTGCTGCAAACGTAACTAATGTGACGTTTGTTGTTCTTTACTCAGGTTGTGACAAACACTGTGGACATGGTGGAGTTGGGCGGGTTTGAAGTGGAGTCTCCGACTGACACTGACCCTCAAACTGAAGTTGTTTTGCAAGGTATGGAGAAAGCACCATGACCGTGAGCTGAAATTCAAGGCTGGAAACACACTGACAAACAGTCTGGAAGCACGAACATGAGACACATTATGCAAATCAGACTAAGATGGGTTTTTATCTGTGGACGGTTTGAATGATTAGGCCATTTCATTAACTGCTAGAAGTCAAATATATGCTGTTTTCATTTTTTTATTTGCTGAATATAACCCATGGATTTAATCCCATGAACGTTTTGCCAGGAAGTAGATACTTTTCCAATAAAGCAACATTGGACAGATTTTAAGTCCAATATTCACATGCTTGTTAGGTCTTTCATTTCAAGACTTGAGTATATAATATTTGTCTTACTACTAATCATTATCAACAACTATAGGAGCGATACAAATCATCTGAATTATATTTGTGTTAAGCTTCTTCCTCAAATGTGCATTGTGCTGTAGGAAAACGAACATAACTTATCCCTGTCATAAACTGGCAAGTGTCCCAATGCATGCTGGGATAGGCTCCACTCCCCAGCGACCCTGAACATTTAGAAAAAGGAAGCATGGAGGGATAAGCATTAGATTACACATAGAGAAATATTCAAGCAAATACATGGGATTATTGCACAGACACAAGTGTCACAGATTGTCCCACTTGAAGGCGCTATCAGTAAAACAGTAAAGCAGGCATAAAGGTTTTTGTCTATTTAGATTTATTTTTTGTTTAAACTGATAGCAGTTCAGCAGACAAGGCACGATGAGAACCACTGGACTGCAATGTCAGATCAGTCTATAGAAACTTTCTCCCCTCGCAGTGCAACCGGGGCAAAAGAGGTTTAAAAAAAACCTTGCACTACCCACAGACATAATCAGATAATCCACGTTCAAGTCACCCACATCTGAATGGCAAAAAGACATCACTTTAACAGATAGATGAAGCCAGCATTGTTTTGTATTCCATGTCTGCAAAGGGCTTAATTGTATTCAGTCAGATCACAGCTAAACAAGAAGCTTTGAAGGGATGTTGAAGCTGAGTGAGAAAAGGATGGTGGGAATGTACAATATAATTAAAAATGCGTCTTAATCTGTTTCAGTCTCTGCAGAAACACGGACAGAGACATCAAGACATGGATCCATGCAGAGCTCTCCAACTAAACAGAAGCTTCTTGTGATCCAACCAGACACACGCAGTGTCATTTCTGGGGAGAAGGTTAAGTTTGTTTGCCCGTTGATCCTTAAGCCAGAGCCTCCAGCCCCCAAGCCGGACAGCTCAGAGAAGCCTGTTCAAGCTGAGCCTCAGCCAGCCTGTGTCAGCACCGCCAAGGGCACTGCCTACAGTCCGTCCCTGTCTGATGGAGCTGTGACCCCTGCTCAGGTCGGGGTTTGGGAACGGATCCACGCGCCAAAGGAGACGAAGAACAATCTCCACATGAAACTGAAACTGACTTCTCCAGACCAAAAGCTGATGCGTCCCTGTGCGGTACAGCTGGTCAATGTGCTCACAGTGCCCGAGTCAGAGATTAAGCTCAAAAGTGGCTGGCCTCTGCCCAAAGACCTCCGCCGCCACCAAGGTCTTCACACAGGCCATCGCCTCTGCTGCTTCACCCCCTGTGGAAACGGCGTTTGGCAGCTTCAGAAGGTGGTCACCCACTCGCGTGACGGATACCCTTGCAGCATCTGTGGGAAGATGTTCAAGCGGAGGAAGATTCTCCGGCGGCACGAGCGCTTTCACACCGGAGAAAAGCCATACTCGTGTTCGGTGTGCTCAAAGACGTTTGCGCTGAGGAAGAGCCTCCGCCGCCACTCGAGGTTCCACACGGGGGAGAGGCCACACATCTGCACGCAGTGCAACAAAAGCTTCCGTCTGCGAGACAATCTGAAAGCACACCTGAGGTTTCACACTGGAGAGAAGCCTTTCAGCTGTTCCACGTGTGGCAAGATGTTTAGGATCATGAAGAATCGGGAGAAACACCAGTGTGAATTCTTTGTTCCTTCATTCAGGACGATTGCTGGCTTGTAGATGTGGATAAAGTGGCCGGTTGTGGTGGTGGTTGCACCATTTTCTACCTCAGACTGAAGACACTGTATTGCTTTTGTAGAAGACTGGCATGGAGAGTTTAGATGAGAAAAGTTAAAGCTATGAGAGAAACGGAAATCATGAACCAGATTGATTCCTGACAGACAGGGAAGAAACTACTGATTGTTTTGTCTTACATTTCTTTGTTTTTTATTCCTTACCATATTTTTGCCTCTTGTGATTATGGACCAACAGTGTGCAAGAGTTCTTGACACTTTTTAGCGTTAGACCTTCTGAGAAACACATGATCAGTCTGAAAAGAATCCCCTCCACCTCGCACAGCTAACCAGGTGTACTACATATGTGCTGAAGTACTCTGCTTCTCCTTGGAGATTGTTGTGTCTTAGAAGTGGGTTGGAACGCATCAGTTTCAACCCAAGCATAAACTCTTTTTGCTTTTATGGGTACAGATAGAAGGTATCTGGTGATTGTTTGGTTGGGCAAAATACAGATCCTCACATTCCAACCTTTCCTGTGTCAAAGTTATATAAAAGTACTTCCACTGATGTTTGTTTTTTGATGTCTATTCTTTATGTATTGTGCTTTTTTTAACTTTATACTCCTATCCCTCATCAAAAAGTGTTTGGTTTTATATTCACGTTATTATTACTGAATGTATGTAGACTTCTTTCTTTTCATGACCTAGATATCTAAGAGTATCCATGCTGACTTTATAAGAAATCTGGTTTTAATCTTATATTTAATAATCATACTATGATCAGTGTACCTACGGTCAAACAAATGTTCTCATGTTCCTTTTTTAAATACTGTTTAAAAAAAAAAAAGTTTTATATCCCTGTTTTCATCATTTTAAACTTCTGATGCTTGATAATGTTGTTCTTGTGTATTAATAAATACATTTTTGTGTCACGTGATTTTGTTTTGTTGTGTGAACACTTAACACACTCCATTCAGTATGGAGGAAGGGTACAACTTTCTAATAAAGCAGCTGTTATTAAAGGTTTAAGTTGTAACTGATGGTTTAACTAATAATTGATCATTTACTAATGCTTTATTTTTTATCAGGTATAAGGCGCTCTTAGGCTTATGGTAAAGTGTTTGTTAGACAGTCGCTGGCTTGTTACTATCAGATTAAGACAGCTCAGAGAAGCCATGCTTTGGCATGTGAGAGGTACTGTATATGTCCTAGGGCAGTTCTCTTCGCTGGAGTGTCTACAGGATGTGTACACACAGCAAACATTTGTAAATGAATGGATAGAGGAGAGGTTTTTCTAGTGTTGGTGTAAAACAAAAAAACATTTTCATTTTCTCACTACTATTTCAATTTAGGATGAATATATTTTTGCCACCAGGGTTCCCATCATGCTTTGGGTGATGTAAACAGGAAGTATAACGTTGAAATGGAGTTAGATATAATGAGCTAGTCAGTTAGGAAGCGATGTATTAACTGAGTACAGTATAATAATATGTAATATATTCATGGATACACCTGTTTACTTATGCTAAACTAGCTATTAGCAGCTCATGTTTGCCCTGATGTAGTGAAGTTACTGCTAAGCTAGCTTACTTTATACTAAATTTGATAGTACGTTGAGGCAAGGAGCGTCTTTTTATCTGCTTTCTGAGCGGATTTATGAACGTTTAATCTCTGAACGCGGGAGCAAAGGAAAGAATACATTAAGTATGTTTTTATTTCTTGACAACGTAATGGCGCGAGGAGAAGAGGGGGGTGCGACTTCTGACGCGAGTTCTGTCACTCAGAAAAGGCTTAACGCTAATGCTAACATGCTAACAATGCAGGAACGCACATAAAACGAGACTTGTGAATGAATCTATTGACCCAGTGCATGCTGGGAGGGTTCCCAACACACTTCATGTAACTGCAATAACACGGTCAGCACTATCATATGAATGCCGATCATGGCGTCAGCTCTGAACTAATTTTGCCTATATTTCAAAATAAGTGTACACTGTTACTCAAGATAAATTCATCCAGGATTAACAAATCAGTCCTCAAACTTCTTTCAAAGAACCAAATCAGCTGGATGAGAACAAACAGGATTATTTTAGCCTGATAACAGCATGTTAGCCGAAATTAGTTAGTTATGCCACATTTGAAGGACAGGCTCTAATCAGCCCACAGCACGTGTGTGTTTATTTTCACTCTCACTGTATGAATAAAAAAGGATTCGTTTTCACAATTAGTGTCCTAGTTTGTAATATCCAATAATAATATTTTGATTATGTATGTATTGTATTGTGTAGTGTATGTATGTATTCAACTTTTAAATTGATATCTCATTCTCTTCCTCTTAGGCCCCGCCCCACCAGGAAGTACAAGTATAAACTCGGCAGTGCTTTCACTTTTAGCAATGTGTGTACGGAAGACAGAAGACAGGCAATACTGAGGGCTTAACTCAGCTTTAACTTTAAAGGTAGGAATCATTTTACTAGTTTGCATCCCTGATCTTGTGCTAAGGCTCATGGGTTAATCATAACAGACGAAACAGGAGGTGTTTACAGTACTGTATAAACTCTGCAGCTGACGCCCTCTTGTCTGCTCTTTTCATTCTCACTGGCAATCTTTGTAGAAGAGGGATCAGGAATGGAAGATGCAGAGAAAATAAAGCTTGAGGAGATGCTGACATGCCCAGTGTGCCGGGACATCTTTAAGGACCCCCGACAGCTACCCTGTGGACACAGCATGTGTATGGGCTGTCTGGAAAACATGAGGGATCACTCCTCAGACACTCCCTTCCCTTGCCCAGTCTGTAGGGAATATTTTGGACAGGTCATTAGGGTACAGAAGAGTTACGCACTGGCCAACATCGCAGAGGACTTCAGGGTGACCAAGAGGAGGAGGGTATCTGCTCTAAGCACTTTTTTCTCCTGCAATCTCCTTAATTGTGCCACTTAAAAGATAAGAGAGAATAAACTAATAGTTGTGGAAAACTAATCCTCAGAAGTGGACAAATGTCTAACACACCTTTTCTCACATCTCAATATCTGATTTTTGTAAGCAGGACGAGCAGACAAAAAGCGTGTACTGCGACTTTTGCCTGGATAAAAAAACTCTGGCCTTCAAAACATGTCTGAAGTGTGAGGTGCTGCTGTGCAGAGAGCACGCCAAGGACCACCAGGAGCTGCCCGTGTTCACGGGACACCCCTTGGTCAGGCCTCTGTGCGACCTCCTGGAGAGGAAATGCCCGCAGCACGATGACGACGTGCTGAGGTACTACTGCAACACCTCCAGGCGCTACATCTGCAACATGTGTGCCCTGGAAAGCAAGCAAGCCAACCAGGCCACTGAGGCCTCCACTGTGCTGCGGAGAAAGCTGACTGTGAGTTTTGAATAACACTCTTTTACACAATATTACACAGGGAAAATACTGGCATCATTACGTCAATAAGAAAATATCAGGTTGGATTCACAAAGGAAGGATGGGAAAGCAATGAGTAAACTACACTGAGGGAGGGAATTCCTGTTGCTGGCTGTGCTGCGGAGAAACAGGATTTTCTGGTTCCTGATCATCTGACTTTCACGCCTTGTCCCCACTCCACCTCATTCATCCACACCTTAACCTCTTAAACCCCATGGATCAGTCATTCCAAATTCACGCTGTGCAGAAAAACTTTGTACAAACCCACAGAAGTTCAGGGGTGGAAATTAACTTTTTAAAATGAGAACATCTACCAGCCACTGACCGATAAATGTTCAAATTCACCAACCACTCAATAGTAAATCAGTATTTCGTGTCATTTGGCTGGTGCTAATTTCCATCCCTGGAAGTTGATTTTAAATTTTAGCGGGGATCCCAGCGTTTCCAAAGATACCAAATATGTCAGGCTGAACTTCTGGAAAATGTGTGTAAAGAGATGCACAAAACATCTAGAATACTTTCATTTGATGGAACAGTGCAGCTATATAAAACACGGAGTCTTGGGTTTAATATTTCACTCAGTGAAAACATCATATAGCTTTAATGAAGAGATGTAAAAAGCTGTTACAGAATCTATATGATACTGTCAGATAGTGCAGAATAATATGATTTTTTTTTCTCAAGTTAAAGCTACTTAAGGTAAAATAAAAGGACAAAACTGTATTTAAAGTATAACTGTGTGTGCATTCAACAGGAGTACATGGACCGGCACTTCAAAATGCTCACTGACAAAATTACAGAATCCAATGAGTCTGTAAAAAAACTGCAAGAAGACTTCCAAAGTGAAGTAAGGGCTATTATCTAAATCCTCAACATCTGTGATTTGAACGGGTTTACAGTTTGTTTCCCACGCTTTTCAGATCTATGTATTTTCCTCCTGACAGAAACAGAAAGTGAAGCCTTCCATCAACAGTGTCACGGTGGTGCTGCTCTGCCTGTGGTTCATTGTTCTGTATTATGGTAAGACGATGCCAAGCCCTACTATTGCGTTTGTCTTGTATTGTGTGAACGTGCACTCTCACTGATGTCTCTCTCTGTTTCCAACCAGCCTACAACTACGCTGTGGAAAACCAGGTGCTAACAGAAGCGCTGGACAAGCAGCAGAACACCGTGCATCACATTTATTCCACCATTGAAGGTAAGAAGGCAGGCTGCAGATGCTCACAGGACTGCAACAAAAACAGGGAATCCTGCAACATTTGGTTTAATGATAACCCATGATAACACGTCTTCGTCTGTTTTTTTTTTTTTGTTTTTTGTTTTTTTTATTGTTTATTTTTGCAGGGAGAGCACACGATTTAAAGTCAGGGTTCGAACAAAGTCCTGAAAGTTGCTTAATTTTAACCGTTATGTTTTCAAGGTTAGGAATATGCTTGAATTCAAATATACTCCTTGAAAAATGCTTGATTTTCAACCTGGTGAAAAATTAATCTGGTGGCTCTCCACAATCACTCATATAAACCAAAAATCTTTTTATATTTAAAATAAAACGATCCCGTTGTCATATTTGTTTGTTGTCTCCTGGCATTTATAGTGACAATTTATATGTGATGATAAAGGCTTTGAGAGTCTGAAAATGTTTGGTTTAGGTACCTTGAAAGTGCTTGAATTATTAATTCCACCAGTTAGCTAGCTGCTAATTTACATCTGTTGTCCCTGGGCAGGTAGACAAAACACAACCACAGAACAGCAAATACGCTACATAAAACGGCACAGTACATAAAAGTCCATCTATTGTGTTCAGCACATCTCACCTTTCATATTAAAACATGTAACGTGACGTTTGCTAGTAGTAGTTGAGTGGAATTAAAATGTGTTTATTTATTTAAATCCCTACATAGAACTGTTGGTTGATCATCCAATGAAGAGCGAAAAACCTCCCGAGACAGAAGATCAAGGTACAAAAGAAATGAGGAATGTTATTGAATGAAAATGTTAATGAAAGTAAATCAGAGAAAACTACTGTGTGTTTGTGTTGGATCACACTGACTAGCCTGATGGAGAGGCTATCATTTAAGATAAGGTGCTGGAGAGAATCTGTGCCCTGTCTACTGTCAGTGTGACGCTGTCAGTGTAGAAAGTCATTGTCATTAAAGACAGATAAGCAGACAATGAGTATGTTTACATGCACATTAATATACTCGGGATATGATGTTAACAGGGAACATAGTAGAATCATGATAACTGTGATATGAATAACCAGGTCTCTCTGTTATCCAGGTTTCTGATCGTCGGCATCGTTTCTGTACCAACTAAGATGCCTTAATAGTTGAGGATAAACTCTGGATTACCAACTTGGATTTAGCTTCATCTAATCTTCAGTAATGGAAGATGAGAGCAACAATAAATGTATCATTTGCGTCACTATTGTTAGACTTTCACTTTTTGTTTCAGCATGTTCACCATCATTACATTGTTGTTGTTGTTGTTGTTTTTTTGCTTTACTGGCTTACTATTACGTAACTTGATCTGCAGACACACCTGTGAGCATGGCAAAGAATGATCAGAAACCTGGATCAAGGGTTTATATTGCCACAGTATCCCAGTATACTCCAGCTTGCCTATCCAGGTTTCTCAAAACCGGGATAAGGATTTAGGGCTCCAGGTTTCTAAAACCAGAATATGGTGTTTTACATGCACAAACACCTAATTGGGACACTCCAAAAACCCAATCATAACAGGGATACAGGGACACTACTTTGCTGCCAGTAATTGCACAGGAAATATGTGATAAGAGGAATAATGTTATTTCTTCTTTCAGAAGTTACACTATACATTTGCATAACATTTTACAGTATAATGCATGTGGAGATCCTCTGCCACTGTTGTGCTTTAAAAGGGTAGCATTTGTTCCGTTGAGAGTCGGCTTTAATCAACCAAAAATTCAAGGACAAAGTCAGTAAAATGACAGACGCAAGACATCTCAGGGATTACTGAATCCCTGAAAATCCAAGAATTATTTACCACTTTTTAATTTTTTTTGTTTTAGTTACCACTTTCATTTCCATGGGCATGTAAATCGGGGTAGCATAAAAACTGTATGTAAACCCAAGTGGTCTGTCTGTCTCTCAGGAATGCTCATGTTGGATCTGGGCACAGCCAGTCCTTTCCTTGACATCTCCGCTGACCTCCAAACAGCAGAGAGGGTGAAAATGAAGCTGGACTATGACAACAGTAACAGCCGCTTCAATAAAGCCCCTCAGGTCCTCTCCGCCCAGTGCTTCTCCACTGGTACCCACGTCTGGATGGTGGAGGCTGAGGGGTACTGGGACATCGCCGTGTCCTACAAGAGTATCCAACGTAAGAGCAAGTTCAGCAGTGCCTTCGGAAACAACGCAGAGTCCTGGAGCCTTACGCACAATGGCAAAGGCAAGCTGTTTGCCTACCATAATAAAATAAAGACTGTTCTCTCTGAAACCTTGCAGAGCAGCCGGATAGCAGTGATTATTAATTTTAACAAAGGCATAATCACATTTGGTGCTGTGGAGTCCACAATCACACAACTGCACGAGTTCAAGGCTAAACTGACTCAGCCAGTGTGCCTGGGTTTGGGGCTTTACCGTGTGGATCCACCCAGTAGAGCGTCTGTTGTCAAAGCTTTGTGAATAATCCTACAAACATGTTAAGCCAACACTGGATCCAGACTGCCTTACGTCCAGCTGTAAGCAAGGTTTGAGCAGTAATCAGACAAGAATTGAGAGTGCACATGGACAGTTTTATAAGACTAAAACAAGTCTGAAAGTAACAAAATCACACACAAGGGCAACCGATCTTTTTAAGACGCATCTCAAGAGGTATGGATTCTGTGTTTTTTGTAATTAATTAAATTGCATATCTTTGCGTGTGAAGAATATGAAAGTGCGTACAGATCTAGTTTAATATGTGACGACATCCCCAATAACGCTCTCCGTTTAATTCCATCTCTGTGGGCAGGTTTAGCTGAGCTGTAAAACTGCTGACTTTGGTGCAGGCGATCAGGGGTTCGATTCCCGGTCAGGGCTACTATGTTTTGTGTAATTAATTATATTGCATATCTTTGCGTGTGAAAAATATGGTCATCTTGTATTACGTCTGTGTAGTTTAAAATATTTAGTAAAGGTGACATTGTTCATATCGGATTCTACAGCAGAGTGCCCAATCATGGTTTCAGGCATTGAATCAGTTATTTAGTTGTGCTTCCTGAATAAAAACCGGTATGGGCTATAAATCATATCTGGGAAATTTAACAAAGTGCTTACAGATCTAGTTTAATATGTGACGACATCCCCAATAAGTATTGTCTCCGTTAACCCCACCTCTGACGGCCGGTGTAGCGCAGCGGTTCACACCTCTCACTTGGGTGTAGAAGAGCAGGGTTCGATTCCAGGTGTGAGGGCAAGCTCAGGGTTTGGTCACTACTAGAGATTGAAGAGGTACAACACAAACGCTGCGGCAAGGGGTAGCCAGGACAACAATTAGGGGGGAGATATCATTATCTTCCCCACCAGAGATTTTGGGTACCAAGCCCCAATAACAGAAAGGTTGATGATAACAATAAATAGACTAAGTGAAGTACTCTCTGATGTCTTAGAGTGATGCATATCTAAATCCAACAGGGCTGCTAACCGTTGGGGCCGATCTCTTTTTGTGTATTGTATAATGTACAAGTCAACTTAAAAGGCAGTCGGTTTCGTCAAATGAATTGAGTAGCCACAACAAAGTTTGAGTAAACAGAGGCAGTCTGTGCTTAAGAGAGCTTGGAACATTGAAGAACAACAAACTGAATTTAAGGAGAAGTAAGCTATCTAACAAGGGCAGAAATAATGTAATCTCAAACACAAAGATGAGGATGATAGGAGTTGATTGACAACAAAACGTACTATGACTTTGTGTGCACATGAGTACACACGTATTACACATACACATACATGTGTCCAACAGGGTGAGATGAGCAAGAAACATAGTAGTTAGCTGCTAACCGCTGGGCCGATCTCTTTCTTATTGTAAGCGAGGTGACCTCGGTGCTGTCAAACTTAAAGGCATAGCAAGTAAGAAAAACATAGACTGTAATATTATCACTTGTATTATCACTTCTCCTTGAGAGAATAGTGTAGTGAGGGATCAATAATTAGACCAAGTGAAGTACCCTCTGAAAGTCTACTAGAGAATGAGAACTAGGCATGAGTTGACAAAGGAAGGAGATGGTTACCATAATTTATTTATTGGTGTATGTATGTACACTATGTACATTTCCAAAGAAAAACATAAACTGTAATATTATAGATAAATAGTCACTTGTAAACCTTCAGAGAATAGAAAGGGTAGTGAGGGATCAAGCTGTATGTAGTTCACAGAACAAATAGAATATAGAATTGTAGTACCAGAAGCTGAATAAGTTAGTGCTTTAACTTTAATTTAGTTATGTAGAGGGAATCATACTATATGGTTTAAAGGTCCATGTCCTTAAAGAGCTGAACATTTTGATAGTTGAATGGTTTCTGTAGCTGAAAGTATGCTGAAGGAGTAGGCGACCGAAAAACGTACGGAAGAAGAAAAATAAAGAACAGGATAACAATAGTGTGATTGCTGAATCAGCATTCCCACTAATAAAAAAAAGCTGGTTTGCTTTCTGTTGTTTTTTAATAGAATATGACATAAGGCTATGATAAGACTTGTTAAAATATATTTCTTAATGTTCTTGTAACATGAAAATCACTTACCACAGCCAAAAAGAAAAAAATGAACTCAATATTTCAAAAACAGGAAGAAACTATATCCCTGTAATATAATTCAAAAGAACAAAGATAGAAATTTTTTTATGTAACATTACACACATACAAATGATACAAATTACTTGTTTCTTTGGAGCAGACACATTCAGCTTCTTGAGTCTACATTTATTGATTCACCTCAATAAGGACTTAATGTCTTTGCAGCTTCTCTATTCTAGTCTAAGAGATAAAGGAACTGAGAACAGTCTGAATATATGTGACACAAACAGGATAATGGTAAACACCAAAATGTAGCTATACAGTAACAGAAGTAAGTCAGCAAACTGACTCAGTAATGTCAGTTATTTAGCAATATTGATCTAAAGGCTGCTAACATTAGCCACCATAAGCTACTGGTCATACCAAACCAAGTCACGCTGCAGCAGTGGAAACCCCCGAGTGTACTGAAGTGAGCAAAGGCAAGTTTTACTTACAAAAGTTACACAGTATCACACAGCAAAAAGTGGACAATCACTAGATTGAGCAATTTTTATCATTTATTAAGAAAACATTAAAGTCGAGCATCTTTTAACAACTGACAATGATCTGAACAGAATGTTTTACAAAAAAAATGAAGGCAATATCAAACCTAGAAGGCCACTGTAGTGCCACAGTACAAAAACAAGGTATACAAATGATAGAAACTAAGGCATATTTCAGCTAAGTAAAGAAAAAATTGGGATTTTCAGAGCATGAATATCAAATCAGACAGTGAGCGCTGTACAACCGTGTCCCATCCTGCTGTAAAAAGGCTGAAATGTTCCTCTTTGTCAAGAGTGTTTTGAGAAACACACTTTTGCAACAATTTACAGTTTACACGTATAAACTGACCTGTGTGGACTGTAGTTTTAAAAAAAAATAATAATAAAATAAAAATACTATTGTCTTGACCAACTTAAATACTTCATTGTGATCTGTTCTCTAGCTGCCTTGAAGTCCCTTGATGCCTGACTAAAAGCTGTATACATAATGAAACATGACATTATTATCCACACTGCAGACATTTCTGCATTTCCTCAGAATAATCTGAGTCAAAAATATCAACATGGAACACCTGTCCTAATTTAGTGCCATTAAGCAATACTACTCGTTTGTTGTCCTGAACAGCAACTCTCAAACCTACAGGACATGTAGAAAACAATGAGAGATCTATGACACCGTGGTGGCGTTTCTTTACAACACCAGCAACCATTAACACTCGCTCTTAGTGAAAAACAAGCATTCTGCTGATGCGCTTGGCAGCAGCTGCTCTTCATTTCACTGTTCCCATGGTCTGATTCCTGATCGAGCACCACGCCTGGAAAATATCTCTGAAAAAAACAGAAAATATGGAGTTGAGAAAAGTTCTCTAATGTCTGGCTGGAAATAACGATCAGACAAAGTTTTAAACCTCTACACACCTGCAGTGAGTGGCCACACATTCGTTGCTGCAGTATTCTTTGTCCCAGTCTTCACACTCCACGGCTGGGTTGTTGCAGCCCACCCTCACACACACACTCGTCACAGAATCCGTGGAGCCATTCACCTCCATCTCGTCCTGAAAAAAAGGAGGAAAGTGTTTCATTTGCATTCATTGTTGTATGACACAGTGAAAGCAAAAGTGAGAATAGAAATAAATACGATGACTATACTATATAAATAATCACTTTTTAAAAAATTTGTTTTACAACTTTAAATCACAGTGGATGTAAATGTGATTTTTTTTTTGCACTAACCAAGAGAAAAGTCAACAGATATAAAACACAGAATAACTGATCGTGGCCTCTTCCAAGTCGGCGTTGAGTAGAGGCACCTTTAACAGCAGTTACAGCTTTGGGCCTATATAGGTATAGGTCTGTATCGTCTATGTACATCTGGAAAGTGCATTTCCCCCCCCCAATCGCATGTGTGAAGCTGGTCAGTTTGCATTCTAACAGTAAGTAGGAGGGATCCAACTGAGCGTCTCCTGACCTTGGCAGTTACTTTAAAATTTTGACCCAGTTCAATCTAATAGTTATAAAATTATGAGTGTGTTGCTATGACAACAGCTTGGCACTGTCTGAGGATGTCTGAGGAGTCACATTCAAGCACTTTTCAAGCACTTTCAAGGTACCTAAACCAAAAATGTCCACACTCTCAAAGCCTTTATCATCACATCCAATTTGTTACTATAAATGCAATTGTGAAATATAAAGTTTTCAGAATTCCTTTACACCCATAGCTATCAATGTATATTGTCACTTTGTTTATTTTACCAGCTGTTCATTTTAACTTTGATTGTATGTTTTGATCAGAATTATTTAATGCTTCCCAATTTCCAGAGTAAGGGATCAAGAAAAGAACCTTCCTTTTGGATTATGTTGAAAATCAAGCATTTTTAAAAGGAGTATATTCGAATTGAAGGATTTTCCTAACCTTGAAAACGTAACGGTTAAAAATAAGCATTTTCCAAACCAAGACTTTGTATGAACCTTGTATGTTATAAGCCAGCCTCGAAGAACTGAAAATATCCAAAATTTGGTCAAACCAACCATCAAAACGGAGTTATCTGTGGATAAACAAGGTCCTAGCCTCACGCAAAACAAGAATATGTACCTCTTCTGAAGGCAGCACTTCTGTAACTTCATCCTCGTCTGTATTGCTTGGCGTGTCAGTAGAAGTCACCACCTGCACCGACACCACGGGTGCAGACTGGACAGATGTAGTCGCAGCAGATGATGCAGCTGCTGTATTGGGGACAATAATTGGCAGGGCCTCTTTGCCCTGCAAGCAGGCAGGGACTATTTTTATCTGGAGTGGAGGTGGAGGTGTAGCCGTGATGGACACGGGGAGGCCTGGCGTGGTGCTTCCCTCACGGGGCTTGGCCTGTAAGGGTGGAGGTGCTGGCGCCATTTGCTGGAGCCGCGGCGGAGGCGGCGCGCTCTGCATCTGCTGCAGCGGAGGTGGCTGGCGAGGGGCACCCGACACTAGCAGTGTAGGCTGCAACGCACGGACTCCTCCGGGCAACACAGTCACCACCTGGCCCCCCGCCTGCAACATGTGCTTTGGGATTATGATCTTGGTGATGGTCTGGGCCGGGGGTGCTGCAGCTACTGGAGAGGGGGTTTTGTTTGCCCCCGTGCGGGAACGTGTGGTCATCTCCGGGACGTCCAGGATGATGTTGGAGGCACAAATGTTGGTGATGGTGTTCTCTTCCAGGTTGTTGCTGTTAGCCAGGCGGATGGCCTGCTGACCAGCAGAGGGAAGGGCTGCAGGTGTTGGGTTGACCACCGGGGGAGGTGGTGAAGGGGCGATCTCCATCTCCTCAGTGGCAGGCTGTGGTGAAAACACATTTAAAAAAATTAGACATGGCATATGAATGAAAATCCCATAACGCAACTGGTTTTCCTTTAGAGAACAACAAGCTCTTACCTGCGAGAGCTGGTTTGCTTTATAAGCTGCCAGTGCTTTCAAATACTCCTTTTTGGCTGTTTCTGTCTTTCTCTTATACACCTGGTGGAGACAAAACAAGTACCACTGTTGCAAATAGATGTACTTTGTCTGTACATTACCACCAACCAGAGCTGGGACCAAGTCATTGTTTTGCAGTCTTTGCACTGTCAAGTCCCAAGTCCTAAACAAGTCAGTATGTGCTCTTCACCAATGTAAT
>LKNJ01002220.1:0-21975 GCA_002120245.1 Maccullochella peelii
CATCAATCTTGGCACAGGTAGTGTTCAGATGTTGTACTGTGGTTTCCTATAGGGTTTGGGATGCAGCTGCATAATTCCGAAGGGATATTCTCTCTTAAAGTGTACAGTTTTGTTAGGCGGAAATGAAATCTTTCATTCATGCTGTGTTCCATCTCCATTTACTCTGACCCAGTAACATCTATACTGATGCTTACACCTCTGCAGAAGGCTCACAAGTGTTACCTTTATTATGATACCAAGATTATTCATATAGACCTTGTAGTAGCAGAGATATACTCTATGCATTTTGGGCATGTCATTTTCGAGCAGGGTACTGAGCCAGAGGCCTAGGGATTAAGAGGGATATTCTGATAATATCATATACATATTATTCTGAACATCAACAAGAGGTAACTGCTAAAAATGTCAAAACCTCAAAAACAAAAAAATGACCTGTAAAATAATATCAGTTCAGTTTTTTCGTAGTGATTAAGTAAGACCACCTTTCCTAAGTTTCTCCTAATGAAAGTGCAGCTTTAATTTGGTTTTATTGATTTGCCCAAGCTTAACCAGTGACCATTACAGTTCAGCTTTCCAACCATTCTTTTCACCACTGCAGTTAGCACCATTTCCCTCATTATGTCTGTATAATGTGATATGCTGTGATACATACTGTAGACGGTATGATTGGATTTAATGCACACTCCCATTATTACCTGTTTCCTTGTCCGCGTCTTGCCCGTTCGGAGCTTGATGTATCGGGCTATCAGCTCATTTCGACCTAGAGGGAAAAGACACAGAACATGCTGATGAAACATACATGCTTTTCTCTCTAACACACACACACACACACACACACACGTTAAACCCTATTTGAAACAGCTTTCTTTCTCACAGACAATCACAAGCCCAAATCATATGACCCTGACAAACAACTTAGTGCCTGATTTGGTGCTGTTGACCCAGCGACCCTGTGACGTGCCGTTTTAACACAGTAGCGCTGTAATCACCGATACCCCTGTTGCTGTAGCCCTCCATACATAGACACACTAACACCATCACACACAAAATCACACACGCCATGGCCCTGAATACACATGACCCAACAATACAGGCATTCATGCAGACTGGCCGTCCCCTGATTAAAGGAACCAACAGGCCAGCTGTACCCATGCTTACGTGTGTGCACATACGCGCACACACACAGACACACATGCTTACAATGCTGAATAATTCAACCCATTCAATAGGGAGCACAGCAGACTCAGCATGACCTGGCTAGTATAGATTAGTGAGGGAGAGGGAGACAGAGAGAGAGAAAAAGAAGCAGAAAACCACAGTGTCACATCCAGAAAAACCCGGGACAGAGAAGTGTATGTGTGTCAAAATTCAAATATGGTTTTAAATCTTTCATGAAATGACGTAAAATGACTCATTTTATTTGCTAACAAGCATGTTGGAGGCTCTGTGGTTTGGTTTGTCTCCTGGCCTGTTTTCTGTTGCGACCAAGTGGAAAACCAAAGTCAGGCCAGCTGGCCAACTGATGGTCAAGATCAGCACAAAGCCAAACCTCTACACACTACACAAATGGCTTGCAACAATAGCCCTAACTAACTAGCAGATGGTGTGTGTGCATATGTATTTGCGCGCGCGCGCGTGTGTGTGTGTGTGTGTGTGTGTGTGTTCTGACCAATCCCACTCTCACTGAGATAGGGAGCTTAGACTGATAAAATCTACAGCTCCCCATGCAGGTGTTTTCCTTCTAGCAGTCAAAAGCTGTGACTGACGGCAGCACACACGCAAACACACACACACACACACACACACACACACACATAGATGTATATCCATGCATGAGTGCCAACACACACACACACACAAACACACACTCACAGAGTGAGTCCTGGCTGCGGAGGCTGACATCTGACTCCAGAGGGGCCAGCTGGTCTTTCTAGGAGGCTTAACGGTGAATTATCATCCTTCACTAACCCTGCGGCACACATCCCTCACTCTCACCCTCCCTCTTTCTCAAAAACTCTCCAGCACGCAAACACACACACACCCTCGCTCTTTCCATCCATCCTCTGTTCTGGCTGCCCCCCCGTCCCTCTTGTAGTGAATGGGCTTCCCTTCTGCTCCCTCCCTCTTCCTCTCTCTGTCTCTCTCTCTCTCCACTTGCCCAGTGAAAGACTTCAAGGGCAAAGTCAGATGGTCATTAACCGTGACGAACAGAAGCACCCCTGCTCTCCCTCTCTCTTTCTCCAGGCTGAAGCCACACCATGTGCAAGCAGATATTGAGGGAAACAACGCACTTGAAAAAAGCACATAGAATTCACGTTAGTTCTGTGATTTTGGGCCATTCAGTGAAGATTCGACCATGAAAGAGGATCCACAAAAAACAAGAAACAAGAAACAGATAAATGATCAAATCAAAAAGTGACTCAATTTACAGTAAATGTGAATATGAAGTCCAAATGAGGAGGAAATTCCCAAATTCAGATAAAGTGATTGATATGTAATATTGTCCACGAGGCAGTAGGATGTAAACACCACACTAGAAACAAAATATCAACTCATTTGTTACCGAGGCAATCCATCCAAATCTGTTGCTTCCTGTATGTTTTTCTTTTCCAGTTTTCTAAAAAAGCTTAGTTTACTGTCGCTCCCCCTGCTCAGTTAGCAGAGTGACTAAGAGCATCAGCTGCTTTACAGAATAGCTTGAAAACCCTTTCAGGGTAAGGTCAAAGCCTCGCTGACCGCACTCGCTAACAAGGCTGCCGTGAGGTGGTGTGTGTGTATTGTTGCGTAGCCTGGGAAGACCTTGGAGACCACAGGGGCCGAACTCTGGCCCAGAGCCTGGCCTCGCTAACACCAGGTAGGAGTTTGTGCTTGTTACAACATCCACAGGACAACTGAAGTGTTTCTAAGTGGCAGGCCTGAGATCTCAGCCTCATTTGTTTGGTCTCCATCTGGTTCAGTGGGGCACCTCCCAAAGACCACCTGTCAATCATACAGCATTCAGCAATTAAACGTCTTTGGGGTGGAGTGTATGTGGCACACTTTTTAAGGTCAACGGCTCAAAAACATCATTGATCCTGCTAACCAACAAAAGTTGATCTTTCATTTATTACAAGCTGCCACTTCCTTTAAAGAATGATTAAACACTGGACTTTGTTTTTTTGCTGCCAGATGACATCACCTGCAGAGTGCAACAGGGGGTGACATCACCTAACACCAAAAATCAGCCAACAGCAGTTTGCAGTTACAATGGCTACGTATGGGGCTTATTTTAAAGAAATTGAGAAAAGGACAACCTTTTGTAGTTTCAAATTTGATGCCTTGGTATATCCAGGTGTGGTGAAGACCTTTCCCCTTGTTTTGCCTGAAGATTGTTTTCTTGATTGTGAGAGCACCTTAAGGTTCATAGAAATGAATTGTATGTTATACTGAGTGAACACTTGCCCTCTGTATTCATTTAGGACTGGGTATTAAGACAATACAATACCAGAGTTTCAGCACAGAAACCAAAACAATACTTTTTTCGTTACCTGAGTATGGGGACTAAAAACATGTTTTAACCCTTTTTTTATTTAAAGCTGCACCAATCACTATTTTTTATTTTAACCATGGATCAAATTACTGTGTGATATGTGAAAGGGGTTTCACATGGGGCCATCCAACAGACACAGAGCAACATTAGCATGGCAGCTTTACTGCTTTGGTTCAGTCTCATCTGATCTCATCAACACTGTTTCTAGTAACAAGCAGACAGCTGCTTTGACAGTCAGACAAAGTTGCTGAACATAGTGGAGCATTTAGCAACTTAAGAGCCAGATATTTCTCTTTGGTGTTTGTGGAGCACAAAGCAGAGCTAACAGGAGAGGGAATATTACACTTAATACGACTTAATGTGACTTGCCAGACACAAAAGAAAGCTAATATTGCCCTGTGTCTGCTGGATGTGTAAATAAGCAACTGTTTGCTAACATGTTCACCATAACAATTTTATAAAGTGATAAAATGTCAATGCCGTGTTTATAGCTCGTTGCGCTGCCCCCAAATTGCCAAAAAAAATTAAAAATCAATGCCACAATGCAACTCAACTGCTGACAGTTCGGTCTGGGATTCGGGTGTGTTATGCTAGTAGCAGCTAATGTAGCTTTTTTTTTTTCATTCTCAAACTTGAAGTCTTCAGCCCCAACCAACTTAAGTGACATCACTTTTCTTTTCACGCAGCTCCCTCTAGAGCCATGAAAGGCTTCATGCAACTTTTTACACATGCAGTAGTACTCCCTAAGACCTGTAAACACACTGTATAAAGGGGAAGTCCTCCGATTTTTCACATCCATGTTCACCTACGAGAATGTCTTGCTTCAGTTCCTTCAAAATGAGTCACATTTTGAGCTGAGAAACCGGTTCAACGTAAGTTTCTTTTGTAATATTGTTAGCATGTAGACTGGAAACAAACAAGACCTTTCAGCCCTGATGAAGGGTGTGATGCAACACATCCAGTTAGATGAAATTAAATTAAATGTTTCACCGAAAGGGAATATAGGCATGCTTTATACAATATGACAACATCGGATGAATACTGTACTGACGATGTTGATGGGAGACATCTGTAGTCTGTGTCAATGCCACAGCCTACACTTCCTCCATTACCATTCACAGTATGTTGTAACCTTTTGCTTTGAACATGTCCCTGATCCACAGCTTAAGAGACAGAGATGGTTCAATACCAATTAAATGACTTTCATATCCATCTAGTGGATCCATACGATGTTTCTGTAGGGGACAAAGCCACAGGCCATTACATTGTACCTCTACTGTACCTTTGCCCAGGATAATAGCACTATTATTCACCTTTTCATTCTCTCTCCCTTTTATACACATCCATTTATGATTTTTCTACGCTTCTCTCCCACTAAGTTCGTCCAAGCACTTTTGCACATTTTCCCTCTTCTTTTCTATTTCAGTCCATTTCCCTGCAGCCAGTGGGGGATATTTTTAGACCCACATAGGTCCCCTACTCATCAGATATTACTTCTTTCTTTTGTGTAGGAATACTCACCTGCCCTCATTTTACCTTTGCTGTAATGCTCATGGAAACTGCAAAACCACCACTGATGACACTGTGGTTTGGTTGGAATAGCGAAGAAAATAATGCCAAGTTTTTAAAGCAACCCCAAGGTTTTGTGCATACAGTATGTTGCTTTTGCTTAAGTAAAAAAAAATAATTGTGCTTTTTTTCTTGCAAAAGACTGCAAAAGAATGAAATAGCATGTGAGCATGTCCTATTCTGTGTGCATCATGAGCCAAAAATAAAAACAAACTAGATACTGTTTCATAATTCTGGTTTGCACAGATGTTCTAGTAACGATTAAACCCCCCTGGTCTCTGTGCCAAACGCTGCTCATCCCTTCTCTCCATTTTGCCTTTCCTGCTCTGCCTCTGAAAACAGACACTGTCCAACTCAATTAGGGCACAGTGATAAACATGTCAACAACTTGGACACAAAGTCAACAAGATAAACAAAAACACAGAGACAGAGAACAGGTTGAGACTGATTTTGGTGACTGATCAATAACCCAAAGGAGCTTTAACAGGAGTTTTAATATCAGTGTGACTTCTGTATTTCAACAAGTCAGTTGGTGTGGTGCCTCCCAACATGGGTACACTATATGTGGCCAAAAGTATGTGGACACACATGTCCATAACATACTGTTTGTGTGTACTTTTGGCATGGGACTATTTTCCCGGTTTGGCCCCCTTTGAATTAAGAGAAATCTTAATGTTACAGCCTGCACTGCTATTTTAGATGATAGTTTACTTCCAACTCTCCAATAGTTTTTGGAAGGCTCTTCCTTTCCTGTTTCAACATGACAATACCCCTGTGCACAAGGAGAGGTCCTTAAAACTGCATTAATTGATTTTGCTTTGGCCACTTGGGGGCAGTGCAATAAGCTGTAAACACAACAGTGACATATTATCACCTTATGAAGTTGTTATGGTTAACATGTTAAAACAATTGTGTATTTACACATCCACCAGACACGGACCAACATTAGCATTAATTTGGAGTTGTGTGTCTAGTCACCTAACTAAGTCCAGTAGTCCCTCTTTGTTTTTGTCTCCACCAACACCTGAGGGAAATACCTGGCTTTTTAGTGGTTAAATGACCCATAATGTTCAGAAGCTAGTGGTTAACTTTGTTCGTCTGCTGTTTGGTGCCGGACCAGTAGTGTGCAGTGAGTTTATCACAGAGTTGTTGTTTTTTTTCGCTGACTACAGCTCTCTACTGCTGGTGCTGGAAACGAGCATGATGAGAGCATTGAGAGTGAACCAAAACAGTGATGTTGCTGGCCGTAAAATAAAAAAAGCTATGTAAAAGACACTCAAACATCCTGTAGAGCTGAAGGAAATTACAAAGTTGTGTCATAATTCTTGTGTTCGTCCTACAAGCGACACATTTCACATTCCACATAGTAATTTTCCCCATTATTAATATAAAAAAATTGTTAAGTGCAGCTTTAAAGAGATGTTTTTTCCGAGTTTGTTGTGGAAGAACTTGGCTGGCCTGCACAGAGCCCTGACCTCAACCTAACTGAACACCTTTTGGATGACACACAACACTGACAGGCCACACAGCACCAGTGCCTGATCTCACCAATGCTACTGTGGCTGAAAGGGAGATGTTCAGCATATGCATATGTCCACATACTTTTGGCCATGTAGTGTGTGTTTAAATTCACCAAGGCAAGACTTCATCAAGCGTTCGTGGGAAAAAAAGTATCTAATACCTGGGATTTAATTTAATACTCAGAAGGCTAAAACCCAAGTAGTATCATAAAGAAATCACTAGAGTGCACTCTGCATACAGAGAGAGAGAAAAAAGAAAAAAAAAACAGAGTGAAAGAGAGAGGGAGGGAGGCGCAGCTGGTGGCAGCCAGAGGACCATCTGTTCATCACTCTATTAGTTCACACACGCACACACACACACACACACACACACACACACACACACAAATACATATACTCTTTCCCTCAGTGTCAGGCTCACTCTCAGATAGCTACCTATAGCACACCTCTATTTCCTCTCTTTTACAGTTCATCTTCCTGTGTCTCTGACACTCGAGGCCCTGTGAGACAGCCCTCACACGCAGCCGTCTATCCAATAATTCTCACAGTCTGACACACAACAGTGAACACTTCAACAGCTTGGCCAATCACTGGATGTGTTTATAACACTGTGCAGAGATGTCACATTCTACCACAACACGCTGTGTGAATTAGTGTTGAACAATCAAAATTATCCACAGTCTTTAAACACGGTTCACCACAATATAGAGGCACAAACAATGCAATGTAACTGAGCTTCATTCAAAATCTTCCTCCTTCTGTATGAAAGATTAGCAACCAGGGATATATCAAACACTTAAACACACATATAGTACATCACACAACTGGTCCTTTAATTGATTACATATTGATTATTTTATATAATATATGTTGAAGCTTCTATGTGAACATGTGCTACTCTGTTTCTCTGTTTTATATAATTTAAATTGAATATTTTTGATTTTGGTTGAACAAAACCAACAATCTGAAGATGTCATTTTCCACATTTTCCAGAGGTCCTTTTCCACTATTTTCTGGCATTTTATAAAGCTTCCCTTCTTCAATGACTTACAGCAGTTTACACCCAACTTCTTTCCACATCCCATCACTTACCATACATTTTTCCTTCATCTGACAGTATAATCTTCCTCCTTCCACAGGGCGGGTAGATGGCCAGGGCCTCCTGGAAGCTCTGCTCGATGTCGGGGCTCCAGACCCCCTCAGGGTCCCCATCCATGGTCTTATCCCCTCCTGAGTCACTCAGTCTGTCCATGTCCTCCCCTGCACTCTCACTGCCGCTCCAGCTACTGCGCTCCATACTGGCAGCTAACGTTGACTAGCCGACGTGTACTCAGCGCTAATGCTAATGGTTTGACGCTAAGTACGTGACGTGATAAAAAGTTAATGGCAAACTCAAGCTAACGTTATAGCTAGCTAACTAGTGGCAATGATTAACTCCCAGTGGGGACAGCCAGCTGCGGTCAACAAGAAACTGAATGCTAATGCTAACTGCTGCTTCAACAATGGCAATCCCAAATGCTAACTACCAATAATTATAATGCTAAAAAGGCTGGTAGACTGTAGACAACTCAGCAAGCTGGTCCGAAATTCACCGTCAGACAGCAGAAACCCTAAAATGGAAAAGAAGAAAAAAAGGTATTGTATTAGCTGTGATTAAAGTTGTACACAGCAACTTTACATCGATGGATCCTATGTTAGCTCAATGGTTCCTGGCTACTAAAGTTCAGTTAAACGTTTACTTTCGCCATACGTGCAAACGTTTATGGCTGCAACACTCCACCAAACCAAAGTAAAGGCGCGAACACAGTTTTAATTTCCAGCAACACAAGTCAAAGCGAAAGAGTTTCACAAGGCAAAGCCACATGCTAAGGTGTTTTGTTTTGTTTCAAATGGGACTCAATAGTGCGTGAGTTGCAACAAATTTTAGCCACAAATGTCGGCAGTGTTATTGTTCTATCTACATTATGTTGTCTAGTAAGGTTCTCCAGCTTTCTCTGCTGTGAGCTGCTCACTGCTGTTCAGGAAACAGTTTGGATTTTACACACGTGGTCACCACAACCCAGAATTTCATTTCAGAAACAAGGTGAATATAAATGGAAATGGGCCATTCTCCTCTCATGCACGCTGATATTAAGTTTGTATTTTTACCAGGAAAATATTTTAGCTGCTAGAGGGAAAGTATTGCTTCTTTTCATGTAAGAAATTGCCTATTTTGTTAAAGCATTGTGTTAGCCCAACATCAAATCCACATGCACATAAGTGGAGCAAGTGAATGAGGGACAGACAGACAGACAGACAGGCAGGCAGGCAGGCAGATATACAGACAGAGACCACTACTACACACAGCTACTAGCAGATTTAGGAAGAAAAAAAGAGAAACTGAAGGGGCTTGCCAGCTGCCTACAATTCTTCTAAAATCCCCCACGGTAAACAGCAGGGTTGGAGCAGTACACACCACACTCACACACCAACATATGCACACACACACAATTACAGTGCCAGCTCCTTGGGCGAACACATGTCATTTTGTCTGGTCTTCTACTGTTCACACTTCCCATGCTCTGTCCCTTGCCACAGCCTGCACAAGCCTGCAGTGTGAAGTGTATGTCAGTGTGTGTATACTGTGTGTGTGTGTGTGTGTGTGTGTGTGTGTCTGCCTGGCTAATTTTAACACAATTACACTTGACAGTGTGCACGCGCACACATGCAACTGAAGCATGTAAAGCAGCAGGCATCATTTTGGACACATTTTAACCCTGTCCGCACACTTGGGCCCAACTCAACGCTTTAACAGCTGGGGGGGGGGCACTGCAAAGCTGCAAGAAAACATCCGTTGGCTTAGACTCCCAGCCATGTGTAACGAATGAGATCTGCTGGTTTTACTGGAGTTTGTCCTCTGGTTCTCTCTTCATGCTTATTCTATTCACCCTCATTTCCGTTTCCTCTCCAACTTCCCACCCTTGCTTTCTTCCCCTCTTCCCTCCTGCCCTCCCCCAGCAGTTTTCCATGCAAACAAGGATTCATTCATCCAGCAGGCTGTATGGTTGAGCACCAGCAGCAAGATTTGTTTCCTCTACAGGGAGTGCGTTTGTGAATATGCAACTCTGTGCACTAAAGTGAAGTACCACTCTTCACAGGTAACAGAGGCTGTGATCATCTCAGATTCATTAAACAATGATTCCACTGAAGTTTTAATGGTGGAAATAAAGGATCAAAACATCCATAAAAACTTTTCAAACCACTTCTACACCCAGTTCTGTCTATCTGTATGCTCAGTGTGTTCTCAACAATCAACATATAACCAAAATATGGCTATGGCAAATACTTCTTCTATTTCACTTTGGTGGTTAAAGGAGGGTGATAGCGTGACAAGGCAGTAAAGCCGGTCAGCCTTTGATTGTCCCAACTTATCACATGGCACTTTAAATCTGCACCAATCAACATTATAATAATAAAATTATAATGTTATACAATATTATATATAAAATCAAATGCCTAAATGTAATGTGCTTGTAGTGATTAACCTAAAGAGAATTATCAACTCTTGCAGTTCCCCACAGCTCTATGAAGCCTTTTAGAGTCTTTTAGGTCATGATTTTGTTTTTTGTGGCCTACAAACTTAGTTCTCATTAACCTTATTTCCAGCCACGGCAATCAGCTGTTTCCATCAAGAAAGCTCTGATAAACCCACTGTACACTACCTGCCCAGAAACGCCAGACAAAGTTAGTGACTAGCAGGTGAACATAGTGGAGCTGCGAAAGAGCCATATTTTCCTCAGGAGCTGGTGGCAACCAAAATAGAGCTAAAAGGAGAGTTAACATTGGACTGTATATCTAAAATAGATGTGTAAATAGACAAACATGTCGACCACAACAACTTTATAAGGTGACGTCATTGTTATGTTTTCACCTTTAGATGCAGCCAAGTGGCCAAAAAATTAATTAATTAATCAATATAGCTTTAAACATGATCTACTCCCCTCGTGAGTCAGTCATGGCCTGTGTGAATCACAAATTATCACTTCCAGCACAAAAGCAGTCCTGCACATTCAAATTATCTTTTAAGGATTCCCTCTGAAAAAAACTCAAAACAAGTCAGTAGTTTTAAGATTTGTTCTTACAGAAATTTAGAGAATTTCTTCTTTGCATTCTGAGAATTTCTGCATTTACCATTCACAAAACATTTGACATCTTTGAAGGCCTATGCTGAAGCAATGACAATGAACCACCTACATTTAGATTAAATGGCCTTTAAATTCCCACGGCCACATTTAGTCTCTATTGTATCTACTGTAACATTCTATTGTAACACTCACTAGCGCTATTTTTTTTTTTAATCATGGTGCAATGGCCTTCAAACACCAAACTCAGCCTGAGAAGCTGCTAGTATTATACTTCACTGCTCTACATGTGGGTGCTATGAAACTTCAACACTGTGTTGGATATATTGTACATAACTGTATGTCATTTATAAAAGAAAGTAAAATTGAACTTTAATCTATCACTACAATGTTAAATTCCCATAATCCTCAACATTATATGATAAAAAGACTGACCCTACATTCTGATAACAGTTCACATAAACTACTGCAATACGGTACAGTCTGCAGAAATATAGTCTTTCTGTAACATATAAAACATGCAAATATAGTAATAAATCCCATTGTTGTGTAAGCGTTCCTCCTATGTGTGATGTTTACACATGGTTTAGTTATTAACAAGTAAGTGGAGTTGGCAGTTTGTACTACATTCTCCGTAAGGCAGCTGATCAACCAGAGGGCTGAGATCACGTGCAAGTGAACTGGAGCTAGTTGCATCAACTGTTGGTCAATTCAAAAGTTCAAAGCCAAGATATAATGTAAGTATTAGCAAGTAGAGATATAAGCATCGCTAAATCAAATGGTTTGCACCACACAAACTAGTTCTTACATAGACATTATACGTTACTAAATATTTATACCTACTAACTGCCAGGTGGAACTGCTAACTGAACCAACAGACAAAGCTAATGTTAGCTTGCTAATATATGAGCCATTTCGATTGAAGAGTAAAAGATATAATATGAATATGATATTTAAATTAAATTTTAGAGAAATTGCAACATACCTCAAATTACAAAACGATATGCCAAAAAGCTATTGACTGAATAACGTTACCCAGATTAGCATAATCTTTCCCATTTATTCTAATCTGCATGAATAGTACTAAATCTGAAACACACATTTTTCTGCATGTATGCAGATACAAAAAGCCATACTTAAATTCACAAAGAATTGCCAGTTAAAGCACCTATGATCGATGTTTTCATAACAATGTGTCAGATGACAATGTGAAAACACTGTGACAGTGTGACACTTTGGGGCAGCAGAAACAAGTTGATTTGGAGAACTTACTAGCAAATAGTTGCTTATTTGGACATTCGCAGGTTCGAAGTACATGTTTGTGTCCAATGAAAGCTCTGTTTTTGGTCTCTTAGCTGCTAAATGCTCCACTATGTTCACCAGCTAGTCGCTAACTTTTAACTGTTTGTTGCTGGGTAGGTAGCATACCATGGGTTTTTAGAGCTTTTTCTCTGAAATAAAGTTGTGTGCTACGAGCAAAAACTATGGTATGAGAGCAGAGAAAGTGAACCAAAATTGAAGTTGCAGGCCATAAAATCTAAACAATGAGCTGAAAAAGGCTATAAAGCTCTGTAGGGGAACTGCAGAGTCAGCTAGTTATTCTCTGCATCACCTTTAACCTTGTGCATAGTGATTCATTACATTGTTATTATAAAAATATTGATTGCTTTAAGTTTTAATTGTATCACCTGACATATTAAATCACTACTAGCTAGTAGTAACTCAGATCTTACGAAGGACTCGACACACAAACTTTGTGATGAAGAGCTGGTGCAACCCAATTGTGATTATCAATTAGATGGAAATGTAACCGCTATGAATGAATTTGTAGCTGCTTATAATGATGAAAATCAGGGATGGTTGAAGAGAGGAGAAGAGGTTTCAGGGTTAACAGAAGAACCACAGAGAGGCCCAGGAGATGTGAGCATGAGAGGGGCCTAGCAGCAGATGGACGCTGGAGAGAGACATTAGTCACACAACAATCAACTCTGACTGAGCGACTCCTCTGCACCCTGGGTACCCCTCCTCTCTGTGTGTCTCTCTGTCACCAGGCAGGCCCGGGCCACTCCAGCCAGGACAGCAGGCTTCATGGTGTCAGTGCCAGCCCTCAGGAGAACACACACAGGGCATACAGCCACAGTCCTGCAGCTGCCTTGGACTCTCATGCTTTCCCTCTGTGTCGCCTTTCTTCCTCTTCCACTTCTTTTCTCACAGCACTTACTGGCTTCCACTGCATGCCAACTACATGTATGTGTTTGTGAGCAAGCATTGTGCATGGCTCTCAGCCTTCACATTCTCAAAACAAGGCCAGCGAGGTTGTAATGAAATGTAATGCAACTGATGTGTGAGTGTCTGCATTACCCGAGGGACCTGGTTATGTGTGTGCAAAGCCCCGTTTCCACCGAAAATACCCGGAACTTTTAGTCCCAGGAACTACTTTTCAAGGAAGTAAAGGTTCCTTCAGCCTGTTGTGGTCTGCGTTTCCACCGCGGTCTAAAGCCCCGCGAAGATTAGGCATATTTGTCCACTGACATATGAAAATTTGACCGCTGTTTTTACACTTCATTTTTGCGTGCAACTATACAACAACGATGACGCCATAGAAAATGATGGTGAGGCATCATTATTTATGCGACGCTGCAACAACAGTAAGCCTGGAGGAGCTCAATAAGGCCTGGACTTCCTCGTCGGCCCATCTGTCATATGCTTTCTTCTTTAACTCCATTGTGTTGAAGCACAATGAACAAAAAACAAACTGGTTTGTGGCTGCAGATTTTTAAAAATGGTGGCTGAAATAAAATGCTCAACCAATCAGAAACGTTCGGCACAGCAAGCGCCACCCCCAAAGTTCCTGTACTTTTGGAAAGTACTAAGCCCCGGGCAGGGACTTTTCAGGGGGGTAAAATAATGTCCCCGGAATTTGATTTAAACCCTGGTCCCTGCAGTAGAAACGCCCTGCAGTGGAGTTCCTCCAAAGGTTCCCTAGTCGCTGCGGAAAGTTCCTGCGGTGGAAACGCAGCTCAAAAGTGTGTGTGTGTGTGTGTGTGTGTGTGTACCAGCAGGGGGTCTTGTTGGTATACAAGTTGAATGTGTTATCACAGGCTAGTCAGTTCCTTTCACTCATTCTTCTATTGGACCACTCAACAGCATCTGTTTTAACCGCTTCCAACATGCGCACGCACACATTTACACACACACACACACACACACACAGGTTTTATACAAGAGGATTTTCTCATAATCATCAAAGCAAACATTGTTCTACTTCACAACGTGTTGCCATGTTTCAATGGTCCCTTATGGCCCAAATAGAATTATTCAGCATCTGAGGTGATATTTCTTGTTTTCTGCCTTTTTTAGTTTTTTGCTTTTGCATCAAGGACTATAAGGCACATCACTCATTTTTTACTTGTGTGCAAATGTGACTAAAGCATTCTTTATCTGAACAGATTCAGGGGTGCTTCATTTATCTTATCAGCCTCCACAGTGGACACATCATTTGCAAGTTAAGACCATTCAAGTACACATCATGTTATTCAAACAGTCAGAATGTATTTAAGTGTATGATTTCAGCCAGGGCTGATATCTGTTCCTTATGGGGTTTTTTTCCCCTATTTTTAGTCAAGAGCGTGGTCTTTCAATTTGAGAGCATGACTTATTGATTTCACATTCAGATTTAGGGCGTTTTCACACCTAACCTGTTTGGTTCAGTTAAAACAAGCCCTGGTGCGTTTGGCCGTTTATTGCATTTCATTTGGGCAGGTGCGAACACAGTAATTCAATTCAGTTTATTTATATAGCGCCATATCATAACAAAGTTATCTCAGGGCACTTTTCCATAAAGAGCAGGTCTAGACCGACTCCTTATGTTTGTAGTAAAATTGTAATCACACTCAGATGCGGACCAAAACAACCGTACTGAGACCCATTAGAAGAGGTGGTCTTGGTCCGGTTCCAAATAAACTCTGGAGCGGTTCATTTATGGTGGGAACGTGATCTGACCTCGATCCGACCCAACTATGCGGTGTACCCCGTATGTTACCGCAAGTTTGAGCAAAAAAGCTCCTGTAGTCAAATGAGCTTTCCACGCCCTCCACGGCTTTTTTATATGTACTTTCCTTGCTTTCTTTACGACTTTTGGCATAAAAGGACAGTTATCATAATTACCAGTACTTTTTTTTATTACTAGCTACACCGGCCTCCCATCGCTATACTACAGGCAGAAAACGACGTCACCTTCATGACGGCAGTCTAGCGGTTCACTGGCCAAGCTGGACCACTACAGTCAAGGACCTCAAGTAAGTTTTTTATGTTAATAGCGCTATTACTTCCTTCAAATTGAATTGATAACATCATGTTTGCAATTAGGAGCTATTTGAGTGTGAGGGCAGAGTTTTTTGAGAGAAAGCATTACAAAAACTGGACGTGAAATCAAAAAGTCATGCTCTCAAATTTAAAGACCACACACTTGTATAAAGATAGAAAAAAAGCCCTGAGCTCCACACTGGTTTTTCAACGTCTCAAATGCGTTTGGAATGACCACTTGTGATCAGTTTTTTTGCTTTCTAACATTTGATTGTACCTGTGGTAAACAACACCAACCACTGCTAAACACATTCAAATAAAAAAACTCACATTAGCACTCAATGGGAACAGGCTTCAAAACTTTATTCAACATGTTTGCCATCAGCCAATCAACTGTATCCAACAGTGTTGGGGAGATTCGTTGTGCTTTACAAACACTGGAGTCAACATTCTTCAGTGGGGTCAGGAAGGTTGAACTACACACATGAGGTCATATGAGGACACATGTCCTTGACCACCTCTTGCATTCCCGCTGTATGCAGGTATCTACTACATAGGTCGAGAAACAGAAAAATAAGAAATGTTTTCTCTCACAAGGCGACACAACCATCAACCATGTGACCATTTTCACCAACTGGACTCTAACACACTGTTTTGTTTCAGCTGCATTTCGCCTGAACTGTGGATAAGTGTCGCTCCAATCTCTCTAACACCTCAAATAACCATGAAGCACTGTATGAGACGGTGGATTTTATCTTAACATGTTTAAAGGAAGAGCTGCATCAGATACTGAGCACTGAAAAACAATCAACAGGAAGCTTCATACTGCTTTAATTTATATTGGCACATATATTCAAAATGGTATTTGTCATGGGTATTGAACCTAGAAAGCTGGTTGTTTTTGCTCACTAGTTTCTAGTTTTATAGATTACCTATATGATCAGTGAGATTGTACAAATACTTTCCATGCAGACAAAACTGACCTCTTGTGCATCCATTTCTAATGTAGACTTTAATCAGTTCTGTACTCCATTACTCGTGATTTTTGTCTTGGCACTGACGCACGTCTCTGCATTCACTCTTTATAGTTCAGTTATATGTCACAATTTCAATGAATCCATTACTGATAAGTTCATCTTGCACAACGCCGGGGGAAAAAATAATCACCTTTATGGAAGTCTTGGGTTGGTTTGATTAGTTCTGGCCTGATTTCTTGTTTAAAAAACAAAGTCAGATATTCATTAGGCCGAATGAAAAAGCAGCATCACTGAAACGAAACCAGCAAAGCTTCTTTTATTCTTCCTTTGCGCTAATACACACTTGAGAAAGACAGAGAAAGTGAGAGAGAGACTTGCTTTATGAGTAGTGAAGAGGCTGTGATTCACAGTGTGCACTCCTCATTATTTCACCATCTCTTCTCACAGAAGCATTACCATTTATGCACACACAGTAATTGGTCACAGATTGCACACTGGTACAGTGAAGTGCTTATTTCCTCCTGGAAACATGATGGTAAAAAGCAGCTCTTTTCTTCTTCCACCACTTTTTGCTGAGTCAGACCGAGCCATTATCTGGCCTCTTCCTGGGGATGGGGGTGGGGGTGGGGGGGGCCTGGGGAGGTTGCAGCAATACCAACACCATTTAATAAGTGTGAGCTCGGGAGCATTGTGCCGAGACAGAAACCGCGTGTGTGTGTGTGTGTGTGTGTGTGTGTGTGTGCATGCATGTCTTATTCCACACCTAGTAAAGGAACATTGTATGGCTGCATGAATGTGAAAAGAGTACAGTGAACTCCATCTATCCGCCACAATTACATCCTCTACAGCAAACAGATGCTCTGCTCTCATCTCCACCGCTCAAAACACACTCATATACACACACACACACACACACACACACACACACACACACACACACACACACACACACACACACACACACACACGCATACAAAATGAATTAGTCCCTGAACTGTGTTTTCCATCTGTGGTCCATTAAAACCTGGCTATTGCTTTATTTAGACTGATGCAGGTAAGGATAGAACTGGCTTAGTCAGATTATTTCATATTCCTCTGTCTACAAAACGTTATCCCTAACTCAGCTTCATCACAGACCAGAATAGAGCAGACCAACGCAACATGGGCTTCAGAGGTCAACTATATGTACTTCTACTAAGCAAGCAGATCAATAGACAGTGGAGTAATAAAACGGAAAAACAAAGGGTGCTCCACCCAAAAAGACTTGGTGTGTTTATCATATCTTTCTTTCAGAAGTCTGCAAAGCTTTGCAGTTGAAAGTGTGTACTGATTGAAAAATCTACCAGACTGGAGCATTAAAGGATATCTCTGGTTGAATTTCATAATTTTGGCCATCCTTCATATATCAGTTATGAACTGTGATAAATGTTTACAATGGTTGTTTACAATCATTTTACCGCCCGCCTTTGGTTTCTCTGCCAAACCAATATGACTAACTTCCCAGATCTGAGCAACTGACTTTATGAGTACTGTAATTTTAGCCTGACATCACCAGGAACCTCTCAGCTCACTTTCGATTATCAACGGGCACAGACCAAAAGGCCTCTAGATGTAGTTGGATGAACCTACAGCCAATCAGAGCAACAAAACATGTGAAGTAGCACTGAGCGAATCCTGACAGAAGTACAGCAAACACATCTTTCTTATCAACAAAAGCTTTAAGTGCAGTTGTTTGTTCTTTTTCTAGAGAAAATATACCGTCCAGTTCGTTTAAGACTGACGTGATAGCAGATTCAGAACGTTCCACGTCAGCGGTGACCATCTTGGTTGTTTACGAAAATGCCTCAACGGCGCTCCTCTGTCCAGTCATCGTATCAAACCGCCCCCATATTAGATAAACAGTTGTGATTGGCCCGACCCGGGCCTGGTCGGATGGAAATCTGAGGGGGACCAGACGCATCTGCCAGAGCAAATAAAAGCTTGCAGATTCATCTGGTTCCCAGGCGACTGTGATTATATTCTTAATAATAAAAACGATGGCTGGGGTGCCCTGGTGGCCAAGGGGTTAAAGCCTTGATCGTACTGCGGACATGCTGCATGCGCAATATATGTCCGGGTCTGCATATGTGGAGGTGTCCCACACATGTGCATAAGAAGAGTTCCTTTGTTTGTTGTATTTGGCTGAACACCAAGAAAAAAGGTTACAAAATTGCACAGTCGGTGCACTTGTAGTGCAGACAGTCTGCGTGGTCCAATGCCCAAAAAGATACTTTCATCATAGACAAAACTATAAAAATGTGAAATGAACCTGAATTCTCCATTAATATGCAGTCATACAGAGTGAATAAAAAGACTTGGGGGATGCTGATACTACTGCAAAATTTCCATGCAGACCAAAACGGGTAAAGAGACTTCATGACTTCAACAGTAAAAAATTACCAGGAAAATACAAAGCATGTCACAAGAGTTCTGTTGTGCAGTCGACTCTCGGGTTAGGGTAACTTTTGCTAAACTATGGCCACAGGTGACAATTAAAATAAATACTGGTGAGTGGTAAAACATGGTAAAATTTAGCACAAGTAAAGAAGAGTCATTAAGACAGCGAACTGCCTCAGTAATGTCAGTTACACATGAATATCTAGCTAAAGTTTGCTAACATTAGCTAAGCATAAGCTAAATAGCAAGCTGCATATATACAGACAAAATAAGGCCGTAGCGGGAAAATCTCTGGGGGTATTAAATTGAGCGAGTGTTTTATTACTTATGAACGATTCAACGTTTAATATGTAAGACTGACTCTAATGGAAGATGTATGAAGATCATTCACAGTTACTAATAGCACCTAAAGAACAAAAAGCCAAATCAGTGTCAGCAAAATTACCACAAACTTTTACAGGCTCAAGCAAACATAGAAGCTGTTCAATTTTTTATTCAGTGAAAACTTGTTTGGTTTCAACTTGGCCATTACTTAGCTATTTCTGAATAATGCATCACTCGCTACACTGAGTGTGGAAACGCTATCAGAGAACTACAGAACAAACAACAGTGAGTAATCACTGTCAGGCCTGCTGAAGACAAAAAAACTGAGGTCGTGAGCACACCGGCAGGGAAAAATGTTTCCACTCTGTGAGTATCTGAGAGTATCAGAGAGCAGAGTGAGCTGTTGTCCCACTCTGCACAGTGTTTATCATGTCTATTCCTCCAGCTGGGAAAGTAAGCAAGGAGTAGTTGAAATCTAGACTTCCAGCCCCTTTCCTGCTGAGGTCAGGAAACACGAGGTTGAGTGAGACTTCCCATGAAGGGTCAGTTGCCCTCACACATTTATCTGCTTGGTGCTAAAACCCTGGACTGAGATCATGTCCGTGCTAATGCAGATAAACCTTAAAATGCTGTTATTATGTTTTCTGTCCACAGCACTGGTTTGTAGAAGCGGTTTCTGAAAGGTGTGCCATGAAATACCAAAACAGAAAGACACTTAAATATCTTCCTCTTCTTTTTAGTTTATTGTTGGTTGGTAAAAAAAAAAAAAAAAAAAAGGTTTATTACCACAATTATCTAGTAAGTAGTGTGGTTGAATAGGACTTGGCAGGTGACTCCACTGTCTTTTCAGGGTAAAGCTCCAACTCTCTCTGTGTTTCTGTTGGTAGACGGCCACATAATGTATACACAGAGTTCAATTTTTTTGTTCTTAAATGTGTTAACAAGTGATGTGAGCTCCTTCAGGCGCCTGACAGAGAAGCAGGAGGATATAATAGCACCAGCTGTACTGCGTCTCTAACTGCTAATGTTTAATACAAAAAAAATAAAGATCTGTCAGGGATTTGAAGGCAACACAAAGCTGCCTTTGTCAGCCATGTTTGTTTGAGGTTGAGCTGCTGGTAAACTGATCAGTGTTTTCAAAAAGTTCTGCTTCTCCTGTCTACATTACTGCAGCTTTGTAATCGATACACACTATACGTTCAGTACTGGAAAAGTTAGTGTGGATTAGGGAAGGGGAAATATTATGATATATACATATTTGGATATGTAGTCTCTTGTGATACTTTACTGATATACTGGGACCATCATCTTCATAAGAGTAAAATTCAAGCACTTTTCAAGCACTTTCAAGGTACCTAAACCAAAGATTTCCATGCTCTCAAAGCCTTTATCATCACATCTAAATTGTTACTATAAATGCCAGGAGAGAACAAACAAATATGACGACGGGATCGTTTCGTTTCAAATATTAAAAGATTTTTGGTTTACATGAGTGATTGTGTCGATGATGAAACACCAGATTATGTTGAAAATCAAGAACTTTTCAAAGAGTATATTCCAATTCAAGCATTTTCCTAACCTTGAAAACATAACAGTTAAAATTAAGCATTTTCCAAACTTTCAAGACTTTGTACGAACCCTGTTTCTACTTTCTGACAGTTCAGCATTTTGCCAGTCTATGGCTGTTCAGCATTCGAACGACGCAAAGTGTATGATTGTTGCCACTGTTTCATCTCAGCTTTAAGAAAACTTTGCAGTGACTGAAAAACCTGTACAGCGCAGAGAAAAAAAGCCAAACAAAGTAGATCCTGCTTTGTAAATGATGATTTAGTCTTTTTATGTTTTTTCTCTTCACTTACACACACTGTGATGCATCGTAGATGGCTATCTCACAATAAGCTGCAGAATCACCTGTATGGTAATACCAGTCTTATTGTATGCTGACAGTACCAGAGCTATGAGCTATGTGACGCCCAGCCCAGATGTAAACAGATACATTCTGAGATGTATTTGCATTAGTGTGGACATGAGAGAGAGACAGACTGACTGACTGACAGACGAAGACAAGAAGAGGAGAGACGGGAAGTCAGACAAGCCTGCACAGGCTCCACAGCCTCCTGCAGCCAGAAACCGGCTCCCCCCCTGCTCCCCTGCGCACCCAGGAGGATGCCTATTGTTCCCCCATCCCCTAAACAAAGCCTGCCCACCCCACACCCTCCAAACCCATCCTCCCGCTCCCCACCTACCCCCATTGCCCCCTGCCACCCCCACCCACTCAGCATTGTTGTTCTAATAAACCGGCTCCACTCCCTAAATTTCATTACATATGAGCTCAGGCTTCATTTACACTCAGAGTTTTTGAAAACACAGAGACCTAACGTGTCCCAATTCATCCTGCTGCACGCAAACCCCTGTCACTTCCTGCTGAGCACAACATGCAGAAAGTCACCACATTTGTGAGCAAAAAATTGAATTACATGCAGGAGCTGTTATAGTCCGAGATGTGTAAAAAAAAAAAGGGTGGGGTGGGGGTTCGAAACAGGACTGCGGGGACACTTTAGGAGTTGATTTTAATTAGAATGAAAAGGAAATTGTTTTGTTTTTTTTTTAAATAGAAAATTCGCCAGTTGACACCTCAATAACTCCAACAACACAGACTTCTTCACAGCCAGAATTTCCAGGATTCACTGTATCACCTGTTGATTCATCTAAACCAACAACCTGCACTGAGCAAAACTCTCAACTAAATCTGCAAGAAAACCTAATAATAATGTATATCAATATAAATAAGTGGGACTACATCTGAACGTCACAAGACATCATTTCATGCCAGGAAGATTACTCCTCCTAATCCCGACTCCATAAAAATCTGTGTGCCGGATTTTATCCTCCTGTCTACAAATGAGACGACAGATGAAACAACAAGGAGCAAGGCAGCGAGCGGCCCGCCACTCACAACTCCACCATATTGTTCCAGCACTGGTGAAGTACATGAACACACACACACACAATACAAGCGCACGTACACAGCGGTTGTGACTAAAGCACACAGAGGCCATATGGTGCGTCCTCGTCCACTGACGCCTGTTGCTGCCGCAACAATGGGCCTGCCTGGCTTGGACAGCAAGAGGCAAACACACACACACACACACACACACACAAATGCGCGCGCACACACACACACACACACACAC
>LKNJ01002220.1:22224-42971 GCA_002120245.1 Maccullochella peelii
ACACACACACACACACACACACACACACACGCATCTCCTTCCTCTGTTACACTTTCAGGCCTGGCTGATTTATCATTCTGAAACACTTTAAAAAGGAGCAGAAAGAGAGAATTAAAAAGTGCAATTTGCTATCAAATCAAGGTTAACACTTTTTTTCAAGGAGGTTTAAAAATGAAAAACTCTTGAAATTCACATTCTCAGGAGGGATGACAACACCATAGATACTGTTGCTGGTGTAGAGCATCTGTTGCCAGCTACCGCAGATGGGCCAAAATGTACCCTACAAAGTTCTGTAATGTCAGACATTTTTCTGGTTTGCTTTCCTGATATTTTAAAGACATCTTCATGTCAACTCTATCTCACACACTGATCATTTTGTAACTGTGGGACAGGTGAGACAGACTAATCAGCTCTATTGTCATTCACAAATTGTTTCAGTCATTTTTCAAGCAAAGATGCCCCAGATTCTCTAGTTACAGCTTCTCAAATGTGAGCATTTGCTGCTTTTCTCTCTGTTTTATCTCATAGTACACTGAATATGTGTGAGTTTTGGACTGTTGATCAAATAAAACAAGATATCAGTGGACACTGCTTTGGGCTTGGAGAAATTATAACAGGCAGATTTCATGATTTGCTGACATTTTATAGAAGAAACAATTTATCGATTGAGGAAATTATCTGAAGATTAAATCAATGACAATAATCGTTAGTTGCAGCCTTAACAAATCTAAATTTGACCTGAGTCATAAACTCATTCGTCTCTTTGACAAAACAAAACATTGATCTTCATAAACTGTATTTGACTATTTCATTCAGCCACGTCAATTCTATCATAAAGAAGCCTTTTATCTAACATAGCCCTCTCCTCATCTGACAGATGGATTACTGCTACAGAAGTCATGCAGCTCCTATGTTTCATGCTACAGGCTGTAATTTTCTCCAATAATTACATTGTGGTTTGGCCTGCATTACCACAGATCTCTTGCTCTAAAGGACAAGAGCAGTCCTTTAATCAATATTTAAAGAGGAAATACACAACACAAGTAGAAACCAATATGGAGATATTAGAGGCTGGTGATACTGAGTAGGATTTAAAAAGCTATAAAGGTCTCTTACAAAATTACCACCAGCTACCACAGACGCTTAAAACATATATGATGTGAAAGGTAAAATATAAATGGTGGTTGCAATGCCTGCAGTCATTAGAAAGAAACCAAATGACCAATTTAAATCACGTTTTCAGAAAAGCATCAAATTGCCCTCACTCCATACAGCTTAGTTTAGCCTACAAACTGTATAAAACGTGAATGTACTCAGTGAAAGATGAGTCTCAACTCAAATTAGGCTCATAAAAATGAATGTTAAGTCCTTAATATTAGTCATTTTTCTTTAAGATGGAGAGGAGGAGTAAATGCGTTAACACGTCCACCGACAGCCTGTGTGATCGTGTTCTCATTGAGTATATAATGTGCTCTGTCCACTGGGTAAACACTGACTGTGTGCATCAGCCTATGGCCTGTTCCTGTGACTGGGGCCTGCCAGTGTAGGAAAAGGAGAAAACCCCGCCGATGCAACAAGTCCCCCATTCACTCCCAGCTTTGTTAAGCTGCCTCCCGGCGCTGCAGCGAAAAGGTTTTCATCCTTTTCGCGTTGCATGCAGACCAATTCATGAGCCTAACTATGGTGGAGGAATATTCTACAGTATGTATTTCAGTAGACGAGAGGAAGAAGTGATAGAAAACCAGGTTTGTTTTTTTGGTGTCGGGAGGAAGGGGCATAAAACTGAAGTGAAAGCGACATCTCTCGCTTTGAGGCTAAGCACACGGCAAAGCATTATAAGCTTGTTAGACTTGTTTAACATCTATAAGGGGTCCGAGTGTGTCGATTTCGCTCGCGATGTCGCCTAAATTGTTGTAATTTCAGCTTCAGTCACCACTTCAGGGTTTTAGAAACAAGCGAAACGTCCGGGGGCTTTCAGACGCGCAGGCTACAGGCTGAGGGGGGGAATCCTCCTTGGGAACTTACCTCGATTCATACGCCTCTTTATGGATTAATTCCCACACTTTCCCACGGATCGGAGTCGCTACAGCATCGGGAAGCACTCCGCCAACTCCAGAGTCTCCTCTCGGCTTTGGTTTAACGAAGGATCGGGCGCGCTGAGTGCGTAAAATGCGCAGCGTCTCTCCAAGGATGCGAAATATGCGCGGAATGGGAGCAGGAATGAAATGAACGCAGTGGACTGAGTTGAACGGGGCGGGGTGAGAGGGACTGGCGTCACCCTGGATAGATGAAATAGAGTGAGTGAGAGATGGGAGGATGGGTGGAAAAAAAGAGAGCGAGGGGGAAGGGGAAGGGGCCGGACTGTATGGGCTGCGTTCAACAACAAAAGAAGAGAGTGGAGCGCCCAAACTCTATTCAGTGAAGGAGGAGAATGGGTCGAGGTAAAAACACGGCCTGCTCTGCGTGGCCGAGCAGCTGACAACCAATCAAATAAGGTCACCTAAAAAAATACAGTGACAACATCATTGTGCGCATTAATTTTAAAACGTTTTATACAGTAAATACAATTTAAGACAAAGTTAGTCAGCCAAAAAGAAAATGTATAAAGTTAACATTTTATATCATTAAAAAGACATTTTAAACACTTCTTCTCACAAATGAAGAGTTTAATAAAACAAACCAGTGCCCAATTCAATGACCAGTAGCTTATGGTGGCTAATGTTAGCAAACGTTAGGAAACTTGATGTTGTTGTGAACCGAACAGACTGAGTTAGTTTCCCCGACTTAATGACTGTTCACTAAGGAACAGTCATACTAGCCTAAAATTGAGTATTTATCATTATACCATTATGTGTTAATTTCAGTTTATTGTGGTCACAGTGACAGCTGCTTAGCAAAAGTTACATATACAACACAATAAAATATTAAGAAAGTATTAATAATTAAGAAATTTCACATTTGCAGGGTAATTCTAAAACAAACCCCCCTTTAACGGAAAATTGTCAATATCTCCTATAAATACAGTTTTACTGATTCCCAACCTTATGATGTCCTAGCATATATGCAGCCTCCATACACAAATATAAATGTGATATTTAGTTGTAGGGACTAAATAACAACTGTTGGTGCTTGACTTGCTATCGTTAGGCTGCTTGACCTCTTTAACTAATAAGCAGCATTTTACGTTTCAGTTACGTTCTCTCTCTGCGAGTAATGTTAGCTAACGGTTCCTAGAAGGAAATATGATTTAGGCGCTGAATTAATTCACAATCCCACTGAAAATTAGACAAGAATCAGCAACAAAACAGCGGGGAGACAAATCACAACACATGCAGGCTACCACGCCAACATTTAAGCTAACATGACATCTTTCGTGTTTATGGGCTATCAGTAGGAATGCCTGCAGGAATAATGCAGGCTGTCAGCTAGGAATTTCACTGTGTTAATGTTATCTCTCATTTTAGCTGCTTGTTTCAGGCTAAACCCAGACTCTCTTTACTTTAAATGAACAACAGTGAAATTTATTTTGTTGTGGCCCCCCAGACCGCCCCAAAGGCCCCCTGGGAGTGTTGGGGATCCCACTTTTAATAGCCACTGCCCTAACCAGAAAATATTTGTCTCACTCAGATCTGTGAATGCAGTAGGCAGTCGCCTCTGCCTCATAAAGGAGTTGTTGTTTACTACTGCCTATCTCAGGTTTCATCCCCTCAGGCACTGCTGGACTGTCATCTCCCCAGAGGGAGGGGCTGTGACATAAAACAAACACAGATATGCCAGGGTCGCAGCCTGAAACACCTACTGCAACCCGACTCCACAGCCAGGCCAGCCAGCCAGCGGACTAGCATTCCACATGGCTGCGTCTTTGTTTGTGTGTGTGTGAGTAAAATTCTCTCAGATGCATACAAACATAAACTCACACACAGCTGACTCACATGTGGATTGTACAGAGTGTGTTTCACTCATGGAGGCATGTGTGTCTTGTTCTCAGACTCAGAGCCATGCAAACACAGAACAGGCTAGTAAACCATTCAGCTTGGTGACCTTAAGGTCAACAGTCTGACCTCAAATCTGACCTCACCTGGTTTCCTGATGTTTTATTAATGCTCTTTGTGCCTGGGATCCTATATCTTCTTCATGGAGGGCCAAACGCTTGTATCTAAGCGGCAAAAATGCAATTGGGCATTTATTATTTAGAAATGTATCAAATCAGCATTAGCTGGCTGAGATTTATGTACGCATGCCATTGGTTTGTGTGTCATTAAAAGATGAAAAACACTGCTCAGATCTTGTCAGAATAGTACAGCCATAAAATCCAAATAGATCTGACTGTCACTCCCTAGAAACTCTTTGAGGTGCTAAAAATAATTTTGTGGAGAGACAGATTTTGTCTGGCAAGTTCTACTTTGGGCAACACTGCCTTAACTGGAACCTTCTAATCTGCACATCCATCTCAATCTGTGTATAATTTAATATTTTGGTCTCTTCTGTGCTTGAAATGACAGGGGAAAATAAAGATGGAGTAGAGTATGTCAATTTTGACGGATGCAAAATGTCAGCAAGAGCCCTCTTGTGGTCCACGGGGAGCAATCTAAACAATAGAGGTGTGGAGTCTGGGTTTGACCAGATTCATATGAGCTGAGTTTAGGATGGCATTTATGGAGAGGTTGAAAATGAACAGGGTACTCAATCTCAACAACATCCATGAAACTTGTCACAGTACCCTTGAGCAAGATACCAAACCTGCCGGCTCACTCACTGAGAGCAATTCCTTAAAAGCTTAAATGTATTCAATTCAATTCAGTTTTATTTATATAGCGCCATATCATAACACAGTTATCTCAGGGCACTTTTTCATATAGAACCGACTCTTTATGTTTACAGAGGCCCAACAATTAAAAACCCTTTCAGACCCGAAAGACATGTCTGAAACGACATGTTACGAAAAATGTTACTGAAATTTTAATCGTCGGTCTCATGTTTAAATAAGCCCTTCAGTCACTTCTATATAGTCACAATGGAAATCTGGCAAGGTCGGACCTAGTAACATTACTGTATCACTTCCAACACAGCACACGTCTGAACTGAATGCCCTCACAATAAAAGTAAAGGTTACAGTAGCAAATGGTTAGAGAGAGAGAGAGAATAAATGTGCATCTTGTTCTGCCTTCTAAAGCCTTGACCATACTTCAGTACAGACACGCTATAATGTATTATACATACAATCGGAGGTCTCACACAGACACTAGATAACATGTAGGCGACCTCCTGAAAGCAAGAAGAAGAGACTCTTTGTTGTATTTGGCTGAACAACATGAAAAAGTCATAACAGCTTAACAAGTGTGACAGCTTAACAAGAATAGGGCAAAGGATGTGGAATACAGTTCATACACCAAACAAGCATCCAGTCTGCTTTTCTAGTGCATGTGCAGTTGGCGAACTTAAGGCGTGGACTTGGGCAGACGAGAAAATGTATGTCACGTGGACTCTCGCGGACGCAGAAAACATGAATTGGCCTTGAGAGCACTCCGTCTCACTATCATTTGTTATGTGCAAGGAAAATAAACCACACAATAGTATGAATGAGCACATTTTAAAGGAACCCTGTGGAGTTTTTGACCACTAGTAGCGCTATGGAGCAATGTTTTTATGAGTGGGTCCACCTGTTTCTTTTTAACTTGATACACATCCAGCCACTGGTTTCACAGTATTCCATTGATCAACAGCTGGCCAACAAATGTACCAATGTGCCAACAAAGGCAGGAATGTAAACAATGCAGGATTTAAAATATATATTTTAAACTGGCTTTTTAAAGCTTTTATGATGGAGGAAATACATTTAACACATTTGTTAGACCTCACGCATTTTGTTGCAACAATGAATGCAAACTCCACCGGGCACCTTTAAGTTGTGGAAGACATTCTTTTAGATCATTTTTTAAAAATGTGTTTACATTAATTCTTTCTGTCACAGTGCAGGGCAAAAGAGTAAGAAAAACATGCACACAAACACAGTAATCAATACTTTATACATCAAATTAAGCTTATTCAACAGCTTACAAAATATCCAGCAAACTGTTGTGTGAGCAAATATGAATTAAATGAGAGTTACAACTTATGGTCTTGTAATTTGTAACTCTGCTTTGGCACCGCCAGACTGTTGACACTGAGGAGAAAATGTCTCTGGGTTAGTCAGACTGGTGACAAGTGGGGGCAGTAGTCATTGGTCAAGCCAGAGACAGCAAAGTAGGTTTCAAAATCCATCCTCGCTGCAGCATATGACCCACACCCTTCTGTCATAGAGTCATTATAGAACATTTATGCAGAAGAGATTTGCAGTATGTTTGAATACCCAAGATAGATGACACCAGCAATGTTACAGATCAATGTCTGACTTAAATCTTCTTCAAAAAGGCTTAGAAAACAATTTGAAAACCTTTTCAGCAGAGAAACGCTGACCTCAGATGGTGTTGGTGGGTGCAGTTGGAGAAATTCCCAAATCTGATTGACACGTCCTCTCTCCAGAGCTGGAAGACCTCATTATTTATCTTATAGTCAAGAGGTCACTGGTGTGGTCAGCAGCAACAAGGACCAGATCTGGGAAATGCTAAGGGTTCAGGTTATTGGCGGACTTGTCATGGTTGACACATTTCTTCAAAGTGTCATGGATTAAAGACCTGCACCTATCATTTTTAAGAAAGAGGACTGATCCCCTTTGACTATCTTGGAGTGCAGAACCCTGCCCAGGTACCGGCATGGTGATGGAGAGTGGGAGCAGGTGAGGAACCTCAGATTCAGGAGTAAAAATGCGTATTCTGTTGCAGAAATGTGGACAAGCTTTACACTCTCCCACATATGCTTGAGGTTGCAGGGGGAGTTGTTAATCCTATTTGCATGTATGTTGCAGATCTGGAACTAGCCTACCAATGTATGTGTTCTCTGACTTGTCCTGTGGGATGTATTGCTGGACGGGAGGAGGACACCTCTCTTCTCCCCTGCTGTTTGTTTGTATTGAGGAGAAGAAGAGAGCAGACATCTTGGAAACAAGTGTGTCATTAATATAAGTAGACAAGCTGATTAAAAATGAAAATTAACTGAACTTTGGCCTTGACTCTTTGTAATAAGGCAGCAAACCACACTGAATGGATCTGAAATTGAAAGAGAACGAGTAATTAAAGTAAAACTTGAGCACATAAATTAATCAAGCTTTCACCTCGTGGAATTTATTCTATTGCAAGATGAGCCTAGGAAAACAAACCTGAAACCCAGCATTCAGTGGTGCAGTAGCGCTGTGTTTTCACATAGAAATTTTGGGCACTGTGACTCACCTCGCTCACCTCCATTGTTCCACATATCAATAACCATATTCTGGAGAGTTTGTGTAGGTTTCAATTAAATCTTCTGTTAAGTGTGTTTACAGGTATGTGTATGTTTTATCTGAGCAAGACTTAATACACAAAGAACAGGGTGAGTACATTTACAGAATGGAGACTCCAATGGCTTTACATGATGTTAATGTATTTACTACATGGACTGCTTCTGTTTTTAAATGTACTTTCAGTAGCAAAGCAATTCCATGAAGGTCTGAAACGCAGTTCATTAATTTTTTTTATTTTTTTTCTTAGTTATTTCATCAGTCGCAGCCTTGAAACTGCCTGACTATCCAAGATGGCAAAGCATCTCTTTTTTCATACGTTAAAGCAGTTTTATCTTGAAGGCCATGTTTTCCTGACCCTCACTGCACAATAAGTATTGCTCCTTTATTTCATCAAATGCAAATATCATAATTTCTGCATCTGAACTAGGAAATTCTGCCGCCTTAATAATATTGCTTTTCTAATTTTAGGGTAGTAAATGTAGATGAAATATTGGTAAGAAAAAAAGGGGGGGGGATATCAGGCAGTAAGGAAAGGAGTTGTGAGTTAAAGTGTTGAGATGTAAACATGTGATACATCACCTAAACAAGGAAAATCAGCATAATCAGTAGTGATATAATGAAGACCTTTGAAATGACGAGCTGGTCCTGCTGATTTCCTCCTTGAGCCCTCTTTTTGAGTTTACATACCAGGTACACATCAGATACACAAAGATAATGCCGGCCTACAGTATAAGCCTGCTGCTCAGGGCTTATTCTCATCTGCAGCAGACAAGAAACATTGTGAAAATCATGGGGTTCTTATTCTGGATTTACAAATTGGGATAGACCAATATTGGACCAATGCTGACTTTTACTGAAAACATTTTTAGGATATTCTGCTCTCTCTTCTGTATTTTTTCCTAAGCTTCTTACATTACTACATTCCACTTACCGTGTACCAAAAATCCCTAAGCTTCCTCCTATTTCTATGTTGAAAGCTGTGTAGGTCACACATTTTTCATTTTGTTTATGTACATTTTTTAAATCTGCACTAATCAATATTTTTATATTAAGAATTGTTCAAATGGTCACGTGTAATGTGACACGGGTCACTCATAGTGACGAACCCACAGAGAATTATCACCCCAGGTCGCGTTTTATTGTCTTTCAGCTCATTGTTTTGGTACTGTTGCAACTTTACTGTTTTGGTTCACTCTCATCAACCTCGTTTCCAGCTGTAGCAGGCAGCTGTTTTCAATAAAATAGCTCTGATAAATCCACTGTACGCTACCTGCCCAGCACCAAATGGCATGCAGGAAATGTTAGCATCTAGCTAGTGAACATAGTGGAGCATTTAGCTGCTACACAAGTCAGATTATTCCCTCAGGGGATGCTGAAGCCCAAAACAGAGGTAAAAGGAGAGTGAATATTGGACTGACACTGTGTCCTAACAGCAAGTGAGCATCTGAGTATCGTGTCGCATCGGATGCTCTCTGTCCACACTGAATCCGTTAAATATGCACTTTTGTTATGTCATGTAAACAAACCAGGTACCTATCAGCTGTGCGCTCGAGATCAGATTGGAGACATAACTACTCAAGTAAAAGATGGGTGAGCTGCTATCTTCCTACGTTTGTACTTTTTAAACAGAAAACACACGTTTTGCATTGTGATATTTAGATGTTTCTTTACTGGAAATGACTTACAATATAGCCAACAGCAGGTTGTTATTAGCTGGCCATTCACAGACAGACACAGAGCACCTGACAAAAGGTCAGCTCAAAACGCGCAACGCTTGCAGCCAGTTAGGACGTTCCCTTAGAAAACAATGCAATTGAACTCGCTCGCGTCACATTCAGTTAGGACACGGTGTTACATTCACCAGGCAGCGAGAAACACGACTCCGTGTCTGCTGGATGTGTTAATGGCAATTGTTTGCTAACAAGTCATAACAACTTGACAAGTCAATAATGTCAGTGTTGTGTTTAGAGGTTGTTCTGCTTCCTCTATGTGGCAAAAAAAAAACAATGAATTTTTTTTTTTCTCTGATTTGACAAAATAAGGCCTATTGAGTAAGATTAACAGATCAACTAACATATCAGTTAGTTAATGTATAAGCACCAGAGATCTTTTGTCTGAAAATTCATTGTTTTACCTTGGAAACCATAGTTTGACCAAAAAGGTCCATCCACCGAGGAAGACCGTGAGAGGCAGTCAAAAGCTCCAGAAAAGTTAGTTTTAAGTTAAAAAAGTGAAAATGTTTTTGTCAAACATGGACTTTGTTTGAACTTTTAAGCTTAAAGATGCCCTGTGGAGTTTTCTTGTGAAAACAGTTATATTTACATTCAGTGTTACTCTGTGTGTTAAGCTGTTGAGTGTATTTCTTTCCTCATAAAACTTTTGTGAAGCCAATTTAAATATCTTACATGCTGCATTGTTTATATCTATGTTTTGAAGAGAATGCGGAGGTGTGGCCGAGAAAAATGCCCCCTCGTGAGGACCGACCTTTCTTAGCTGTCTTTATCTGAGACTCTTATTCGGGCAGCAGAACTCTCAGGGCGACTTTCCGCGCCGGGAGTGTCGGGCCTTGACGATGCAGCAGTCCCAAACCCAAAGGTAATGATCCCTTCTAAGTGTAGGCAGCGCTGGAGCTAAACCTACTATGGGGTTGCCTTCCCTCCCTTACCTAAACCTTAGGCAGGCACATAACCGAACAGTTGAGACTTCCCTTTTGTACACTTACTATTTTTCTGGTATACGCCAAGGAGAGGCCTCGCTGCCAGGGACAGCCCAATAGTCAGTTCCTTGCGTACCCCAGCCTTGTTCCTAATGGAACCCTAAGGAATGCCTATAGGGCCCCCAGCATCTAGTGTTCCAAATCTAGACCTAATTGGGGTTAACCTCTAGCCATCATGTGGAGGAGGCCTTACCTGAAGGACCTGGAGTTGTGGAGGACAAAAGAAAATTCAATTCAATTTAATTCAGTTTTATTCATATAGCACCGGATCATAACAAAGTTATCTCAGGGCACTTTGTCATAAAGAGCAGGTCTAGACCGACTCCTTATATTTACAGAGACCCAACAATTCCCACCAAGAGCAGCACTAGGCGACAGTGGCAAGGAGAAACTCCCTTTTAACAGGCAGAAACCTCGAGCAGAACCAAAACCAGGCTCTGGGTGGGCGGTCATCTGCCTCGGCTGGTTGGGTTGAGAGAGAGAGAGAGAGAGAGAGAGAGAGGGAGAGCAGGAGGAAAGAGAACATACAGTAGTACAGTACAGTACAGTTCTACATACAGATGTATGTACAAAATCTAAAAGGATTATCTGCTTAAACATCAAAGAGTACAATATAAAACAGATTATATCCTTGAACCAAAAAGAGTACAATGTCAAATCTAAAATGATTATATGCTTAAACAAAAGACTATAAACCTAAACTTAACTTTAAAGAATAGTATATATGTATATATGAAGTACAAAAATGTAGAATAAGAATGAGTATGTGAGTATGGACTTGAGTAAATGAATCCAAGAGTAACTGAACACACCAATAAATGGACACAGGAACGTGTGAGCATCTTGATTCTTTAAACATTTGAAAGATTTTGAAAGATAAAGAGAGAAGAACTCAAACTGTTAAAGTCACCGCTGTAACCATGAATAATGAGAAACAATACAATGACTAAATGAATATATTTGAACCTACTACTTAACTGAATATAAGAGTATATGTGTATAACATAGAAAAGCTGTAAAACATAAATGAATATATGAGTACAGGAGCATATGATAGAACCATTGCAACTTAAAGCACTGGTTTTCATAAAATATAAACTCAACGTGTGAAAGGCCTATAAATCTTGCTGTGCTGCTTAAGATGCAACATGTGCCACACACAGAACTTGACTCCGTCGGCTTCAGGACCTGAGTATTTAAGAATGCAATAAATGAGGACAAAGCAAAATACAATCATTATCAGACCATCTTCATTTCAAATCTAATGAGTGATTTCAGGGATCAGTTGGGATGGCGAGGATACAGGAACAGTTTGCTTACAGTCTTCTTCACTGCCTTTTCTGGTGCTTTCTTTGCGCTCCACAGGGTAGCTTTAATGACAATAACCAGTTATAAGGGGAATCATTTTGTATATGCAAATTTAGGATTATATACAATTTGAACAGTATATTCAGTACATACATGCTGTTAACAAGATAATAAAGCACATTGCTGTGAGGACATTGTATTCACATCAACATTTTGTTTTCTCTGCACGGTTTAGTTTTAATCTCAGATACTTTCTGAGGGCCATGGCGACTCAGTCTTGTGGGAGCCTGCCTGGCATGCGGCTCCACTCTTTTACTTGAACACAATTTGTTCACAATGTAACCTCAACAGTGGATGCAATGCAGAAAAAAAAGAAAAAGGTGGTAGATGGAGTGTGTCAGTGGAACACAGGGCTTCAGGTACACCGAGCCTCCTCTCCTTTTGTGTTTTTAAACGCGAAAGGGGGAGCAGACCAGCCTTCTTTTGAATTTTTGACATTTATTTGACGCGTGCATAGAGAGAGCTGTGTCGACATGAAAGATAGTGGTACACGGCTGAGGTTCAGGGGCTCAATTTCCATGATCAGCATTGATCACGCTGCTCACAGAGGGAGAGAGGATGAATGAACTAGTCAAAAGAAGTCACAAACACCTTCAATGTTCGGCTGCCTCTCAGAGTAGGGAGTGCTGATCTGAATCAGTTTAACCTTTTGTGTCATTATGTGCATTATAAGTGAACGGGGACTATGTTTGGAACAGGGACCAGACTGCACTCTCCTGCCCCAAAGGACTGCAACTGCAGGACATATGTTCCCAGAATAAACTACAGACTAGACTAAAGCTATTAAAAGACTATTATAGTATGTTTGCAGATGTCAGATTATATCATATCATGGTATCTGGAACCTGGGAAAGCCCTTATCCTGGTTTTGAGAAACCTAAATATGCTAGCTGGAGTGGATAGAAACCTGGGTACTGTGGTATGTAAACACCCCATCTTGGTTTTTATCTACAATAGCAACGTTGCTCTAGAGATGCTAATGTTGGTCTCTCTGTTGGTCCAGACTGACATCTCAACAACTATTAAAGATGGATTGCCATGAAATTTTGTCAGACATTCATGGTTCCCAGGGAACAAATCTTGCTGACTGTTCCTCAAGCGCCACCACGAGGTTGACATTTGTGGTTTTGAGTGAAATGTCTCAATGACTATTGGATGTATTGCCATTGAATTTGTTATATATATATGTATATATGTCATGTTCCCCTCAGGTTGAATTGTAATAACTTTGGTGATCCCTCAACTTTTCAGCTCTAAATTTTAATTTGTCCAGTACTTTTGGTTTTGGTGATAATTAGCAAATTATAGCATACTAACACACTAAACTAAGATGATCATGTTAGCATTGTCATTGTGAACATGCTAGCTGACGTTAGCATTTACCTCAAAGCACTGATGTGCTGAAGTACAGCCTCACAGAAACTCTTAGTTTGGATCCCTGTCTGCCATGCTCAGAGGTCAGTAGTGGTCAGTAAGACAAAAAATATGATGATAAAGGATATAATGATAATAAATATGCTGATATGATAGTGACTGATGATTTGGAGGATAAACTGTAATCTCATTTTGCTCAAATGATGATCAGATGGACAAGCCAAATCTAGCTGAGTGGTAAATGCAGTCCAGACAGCCAGAAACTAAACTGGGGGCAACTAAACTGTGAGGCCTGCATGCAGACAATCACACAACTGAATACCGTTCAGAATAATGCAATAATGATAGAATAATGTACACACTGAGATGAATAACCAGATTTCTGCATGTTCCATGTAAATGTCATGTCCTGAATATAATCAAGACTCAAAACCTGGATACTAGTGTGCATGTACTCACTGTGTCAGTACATTTACTCAAGTATTGTACTTAAATACAATTTTGAAGTACTTGTACTTTACTAGTATTACGAGTATTTCCATTTTCTGCTACTTTATACTTCTACTCCAAATTTCACAGAATGGCAAAGACATATAGTCGTACAGTTTCTGCTGAGATATTTATCCTAAACACTGGAGGCGAGCTTCGAAGAAATAACGGGAAAGGGAGACATGTCAGCGCATAAACATATAACATCGATACAGTTATGGCTGATGAAGCAATCCTGCTCTACTTTGTAACATTACCTAAGTGGAGTGCCAGCAAAATATTATTGGGCTATATGGATGAGCCTTTTATCTAATGCCACATAATATAATATTGTGATACTTTATTGATCCTCACAAGGAAAACAGTCTTTTATGTTATTTCCCTTTGATTTGATGAGAGCAGTGAGAGTGAACCAAAACAATAAAGGTGTAGGCTATAAAACCAAGACAATGAGCTAAAAGACACTAAAATGCTGTGTAGGGCTGAGAGGAACTGCAGAGTCGGCAGATAACTGTGTGGGAGTTTGTCACTATGAGCGACCTCTCTCACATTAAAGGATTAGCTTGACATTTTGGGGAAAAATGGTTGTTTTTACAATTTAGTTTTTGTACGGATTACAGAAATGAGATATATTGTTATACTGAGTGAACTTTAGAGGTGCTGGCAGCAAATTGTCTTACTGTACCTCTGGACAGAGCCAGGCAAGCTGTTTCCCCGTTTCCAGTCTATGCGCTAAGCTAAGGTAAACTAACCTAAGCTAAGCTAAGCTAAACGGCTGCTGTCTCCAGCTACATATTTACCGTACAGACATGAGTGGTATCAATCTTTTCATCTAACTTGTGGCAAGAAAGTGTGTAAGTGTATTTACCAAAATGTCAAACTATTTCTTTAAGGATTAAAACTTTAATAAGGCAGGGTGAATAAATAAAAATAAATCAAGTATTCATTCAATCATTGCACCAAAAACATCATTAGGTGTGATCACATTAACACAATAACTAATTAGCAAGCAAATCGTCTTAACTTGCTTGTTGGTGAATGGTCTTTTGCTAAAAGGTGCAATAAGCGCAGACAGCTTCGGAGCTAAACTCGGCCTATTAAGCTACTTCTGCTAAGAGCTGACATAATGATAGACTGTAGTTATATTTACTCTCCGGCTCTTGTAACAGATGAAACTGTTTAAACCAACATTCCCATCCGTGACGCCACACTCCATCTCTCCATTACTTTGGTGTCTTCAATCAGAGGAATGCGCCTCATGTGTCCATGTGACCCACGCACAGAGCGACAATGTAACAATAATGCAATAGCAATAATATAACAAGGTAATAACTAGAGCAGCTGAATTGTTCCCTGGGCGAGGGAGGGGAGAGGAAATGATCATAACATGGTTTCAGATCCCTCAGGATCTGTTGCAGCTAACATGCGAGCATCTGAGAGGCCAATCATCACCGGATACTGTTACTCGTACCAAACACACACTGTGCTCCAGGCATTTAGTTGACACACACACACACACACACACATACTGTATACTGTATGCGCCTATAAATCATTTCTCTCTTCACATACCAAAATGTGGAGGTTTCGAGCGCTTCTTGAAGCTGAAATTTATGGCTCCCTAAAAGAACGCTGCTGCTCAGACTCACAAACTCTCTATTGAAGATTAAATTAAAGCCTATACAACGTTCTGACCTTGAAATATGTTACAGTCCAAAAGGATTACTCACTTTACAATTTACAGAATTACACTTCCTATGTTAACGGTCCATACACACACACACACACAGGGTTTTCTCAGTTCACAGACACAGACTGGCAACGAAAATAATTAAAAAGCAACTTGAGCATCTGAGAGTCTTTGCAGTGTGCACGGGTATCGGCAGAGAATACCCCCATACCACTGTATAATTAATACTACATCAACACACACCCATTTCCCACTCTTTCTTGTCAAAAGCTATTGTGGAATGTGTGAGGAAAAAATGAACCTTTTCATCCATTTGGTAACTGTCTATTTTGGTCTGTGTTGGGGTCAGCTCCAATTCAGAAAGCTTTTACATAGCTATCTCTGTTTAGCTAAAAGAAAAATGGTTGTGGAGGTTCACTTGTCTTTCTGTGCTGGCAAAATTGGAACCAATCTGACCCCAATATTTGTTTTGTCGGAAAAGCATTCCTCTTTGCTCCCATTGAGGGGAAAAAAATGCACGTGCATTCAGGGACTGAACGGTTTATTGAATGTGATGCATTAAAACATAAATAGATACATGATAGCGGACGTGTTGGCAGCTTGAACCACAGACTGCATTTGTTGTGTGAAGAAGTGAAATTGCATTGAAAGTAGAAAAACAACATACAATTTGTTGCCTAAACATTTAATTATATTCAGTCAAATTTCATTTGTCTTGCAGAAAGAAGTGAGATCTAATGTGTATGAAAAATAGTATATACTGGATTAAACAACAAAAAGCAGAATAATTATAAAACGTCGATGTAACGCAATTAAAAATAAGATACGTTACAATATAAAATACAAGAAAGCGAGTGACTGCTGAGTAAAACCTTTATACGTTTTACAGTGTGAATACAGCAGCACTTTGGTCAGATATTTAAAATGTGCCTCCGCACTTATGAATGACATAAACAAGAGCAGAGAGAAGAAAATGGAAATGTAGCAAAATGTACAATAAATACAGTTAACCATTTTCTTTACTGATTTAAAAGATACATGTGTTGTTTATCTAAAATCTCCCTTTCATGATATCAATGCAGGGTGACGCACATCATTACAGAATGACCTCTATGACTTAACTAAACATTAATATTGGCCATCTTATTTAGTTCATAGATGTATGTAGGACTGTATAGCAATGCCCAATTTACAATTAAGAGTTAACATTTTGTGGCACATAAGACAAATGTCTCTGTAGGAATAAAAAAAACAAAAAACAAATATGAAGAGTTGTGTCTGATACATTATCCAACAACATGTGATGCATGCATTCAGATAAAAACAGATTTCTACAACAAATAGAAGGGAAAACATATTGTTAAGCTTTAGCATGTGGTCCATGGTATAAAGTGTTCCCTCTTGCTAGGCGTGGTGCTCAGTCTACACTCCTGTACCTGGTGAAGAGGTTGTAGAGGACGCGCAGTGTCGATTTAAGGTCGCAGTTCACTATATCTGGGAGAAAAAGAGAGAGAGAGAGAACAGAAGAGTTGGGTGAGATGGGTGCCACATTCCTGCCTCTCTACAGCTTAACGGCCTGTATCCAGCAGGCAAATCTTTCCTTTAGCAAACAATGTTCACTAGATGGCTACATTGGGCCTACATTTTGAGTTGTACTAGACTTTGCTAAAAAAATGTTCCTGCAGTTTTCTGTTCTTAAGTCTTTCTACTCTAAAACTGCCTGAAGGTAAATCCATTAAAATCCCTGGTAACACTTCTTTCTTATTCACAGAATGATTTATTTTGTACACCCCCTGGCGTTTCAGAGAATACTGCAATGGATAGTGCGTTAAACATAAACGCCTCTGTGCGTTAAGCTCGTAGCTCACGCAACATCTGCGGTGGCCGGTGTCACAATGTTTCGCGCGAGTATAAATAAGGCTTCTCATTTTTAGCCAGCACCAACTGTCGCTTTCACTGGTTGAAATGAAACATCACTTGGTCTTCTTAGTTGTAGCTAATAAACATTAATTCTGTGAGTAAGTTAATCAAATTTGGCTGTGGTTTGTGTGCTTTCTTCAGGCTGGTGTCTGTACCAAAGATTGTTGAGGCCAACTACTCCAACAGAGTGATACGTCTTCTCTCTAGCTGATCCTATCATCGCTCTTTCAATCGTAACATATTCATAATTTAAGATCATTAAAGAGATACTGCACACTTTTTGAGTGCACACTTTGTTTTTTGAGCTGTAAACTAAATGGTATGACTGCACTGTGATGAAACACATCAATGCTGGTGTTAATATTGACATTTCTTACCAAATTTAAATAATCAACATTTCATGGATTGAAAATGGCTCAACACGCCATCTACTGGTTAAAATCAGCCCTGAACCTGCGAGGCAAATGCTGACAGAGTCAACCGGTTGGGAGCGGTCTATGAAATTTATATAAAAAAAAACATCTAATCAGTGTCAGTCAGTCTCCCTGTGTCCCCTGACCCACATTGCCACGAGGCCACGCCTCCTACGACTAGTTGCATTTTTTAAATATGCTGGGAGAAAAGGTCCTAGCAGAATTTGAGGGTGTAGTTGATCAAGCAGCTTGTGAAACATAAAGTGTGTCAGATTTAGAAGGCTACGCTTGTTATTTCAATGTGTCAGCTACATGTTTAATCAACATTTAGGTAAATATAAGTATCGGATTGAACTAGGCGCCGGTGATACCCTATATTAAAAAGGAACTAGATAAGGATCTGGGCCCAAAAAACTTGATTGGGGCATCCCTAGTTAAATGTGCTTCCTACCCTCTGGTCGGGGCTTTGGTCTCTCCAGACCTCCGTCCTGCATCAGTTCAAAAGAGAAGGACACGTTGTGGACCTGCAGAGAGAGTGAGGAGGCTGTTAGGACACAATGAAGCAGTACAGGAAGCTTGTTCACTACTGTGTGTACATGCAAACACCACACACAGACACACCCAGCCTAAACTTTACACATACAGGCAGAGGCTGGCATGGGGAAATCATACAACTCCACACACAGCTCCTCGCTGATAAGGGAACATAGACACCGGTTGCTAAATCCCACAATACACACTCTGGGTCGATTCAATCGTGCTACCACAGCTTTCCTGTGTCGGCAAACACAACACGGCTCTGTTCTGTAAGACCATAAGCCTTCAGCAGCTGCACAAACACTCCTGCTCCCTCATTTATCAATAGATACATATCAGCAATGTCACTCAAAAGCCTCCTAACGCCAAGAAAGTGATATTGTCATTGAAAGACAGATTTTTCACGCCAAAAAGTGTGCGAGTAACAATGTGATTCCATGTAGAAAAAGAATGAATAGACATGAGCAGAGAGCATTTATTACATCATTATATTTAATGTCGCTGGAATGAGGAGAAGCACACATGCTGGAGATATTGGTTATAAGGTTTTTTCCTGGAAACTGACAATTATGGTGGACATGATGAATGACACTAAAATGCAGGGCTGACGTCAAAACATGGACCCCGGGTGGACCATTTAAAAGACGGAATTATTTTGATTTTCAATCCTGCTGCAGAGATGCAGTCCTGCGGAGGAAACCAGAAAAGATGTCTAAGCCACTCGGACTTGTGAGCAATAAAAAAACAAAAAACAAATCAGAGAGAAGAGATAGAAAGAGCTGAAAAATCTTTTCTATTCTCTGCCCATTGCATCTGTGTGTGGTCGCCCTGCTGTGATGTACTAAAAGCTTTGCCCAACAAGGGCTTATTGTGTGAAAAGCGTGACCTTAGCCATCTAATACAGTCAAAAAGAAAGAGAAGAGAATGAGCCTTAAGTAGAGATCTACCGAGCAGAAGCAGGAACGCTTTCTTGATGCGTTGTGCTACCTTTCACAGCCCACCCTTGGTGTATCATCGATAGGTCTCCAGGCCCTCACACACACACACACACACACACACACACACACACACACACACACACAGAGTAATAGAGCTGAGCCCCTAAGCCACTCCAGTGTTTCCCTGTGCAAAAGGAGATTACAGATGCTGTGGGGCTTGTGCCGATTCTTCCGGGCCAGGAGTGTCTGTGTGTGTGCGCGCAGTTGTGTACATTGTACCACTGATGCCCATTCTGCTTCGCAGCTTGGCGGGTGTCGCTGGCCTAGACCCATACAAAAGGCTACTGTGGTGTCTCCGCAGATCACCTGTTCAGAATACCATAGTACTACAGAGGCCAATGGTGAGGAGAGATGGCTCTGCACTGAATGGGCTCTGGGGAAAACGGATGGCATTTATCAAGCTATTGAGAGTCCTGGCTCTGAGTGCATGGCGCTCCTCAGAAATGGAGTATTGATTTAAGAGGACCAAAGATGGGGCACGGCCCTGTTCCTCATGGATCTCAAAGAGAAAAGATTGGACACATCAATATGGCGACGTTTACAACTACAAATCTAGATGCCTGCTCGTCCAAAATGCAGCAGAACAATTGTTGCATTTGTACATTTTGTAAAAATCTTGCTGTCCAGTTACAAGTGAACCGGGGCCACTTCACAAAAGTCATAATTACTTTCTTTATTTGCTGGGATTAACAAAAGATGTAACTCAATCAATCAGCAATGAAGAGAAAGATATACAGTGCAGAGTAGACCATTAGCATTCAGATTCTTGTTTTGGCTAATGCAGTGTGCTTGACACACTGCATTAGAAATGAAGCAATGCTAATGAGGTTCAAATGCTGACTTTCAGCTTTAATTTGACAGCACATATTGTAGCCTTTATATACATACATACCAAGGATAAACAGAGCTATGATTCCTACACTGGACACTAACACCACCAAAGACTATTAACCTGAAAACCACCACTTAAATCTGATCCGGTGAGTTGAATTAAGACTCATATTTTCACCAAAATATGGCTACACAGCTTCAGTTTGTTGCTAGCATGATTAGCTGTTACGCTGTCGTTCCCCACCAGAGTAAGCAAAAGCAGATGTGTGCAACAGCGGTAGGCAGCTAGTCGTTTCTGTGTCCCTTTTTTCCCCATCATGAAACAAGGTCGCTGTTTGAATCCAGTGTAACAGATGTAAATTCAAGACTGCATCTGCTGCCCTCCATGAAGGAGCAAGCTACAAACTTGTCAGAACCTTTTAAGCCAACAGCCAGTAACGGTTTGATACTCAAAATATAGGTTTTTGGTGGAGTATTCCTGTAATAGTCCATCTCTCTGATGGATGTAGAAAAAGAAAATCACACTTTACCTTTTGGTCAAAATTCTCTGGTGTGAGGAAAAAGTTGTAGAGTGGCACAAAGTATCCCTCCAACAGCCCCATCAGCAACACCAGATAAACACCATCTGCAAACTGAGACAGCAGCACAGTCAGGTAAACAGACTGACTGTATGCTGGTGAGAATTGTTTAAACAAGTTGAACTGATTTGGAAACAAGTGACATTATCTCGGGTATGTTGATTTTTTTAACAACTGTTTCCAGAAGACAAAAATATCAATCACTGATCAAAAACATGTTAAGGGGGGCATGTTTTTCATTAACAAATACATATTAATTTAAATATTTAGGCCTACAAACATCAGCTAACAAGGGTCGTGCAGGTCCGTGAGTTGGAAGAGACAGTTCACCCAAATTACACAAAGAAGAAACAAGAAAACAGTTCTCAGTGGTGTAGATCTGAAAACCTCGGAAAATCTATCTAAAAGTATCTGCAAGATTACATACCACTGGAGGTAAATGTAAAAAAAAAAAAAAA